>JAUZNK010019092.1:0-21287 GCA_035046665.1 Euphysa ruthae
AAAAGAAGTCAAAATTGTGAGTAAGGTATTTTATCTACAAAAGAATATGAAATCTAAGTAAAATAAAAATTTTGAAATTTTATAAATATTTTAATCAAACACTGAATTAGTATCATCATCATCACCATCTTGTCCTGGAACTTTATAATGTGTTTTCACCTTCTTGCAAAATCATGGAATCTAATAGATGATAAAATACTGCTGTTTTGTCTATTATCTATATTCTAACACTCTTTTTGAACACCTTTATTCATTCAATTTTAGTGCCAATATGGCTCGATCAAGCTTCAATTTTTTTCATTCAGTTTTTCTAAAATGACCCATTGTAACAAGTGTGATAATAAATAGTGTTATTGCTCTTTTTGTATATCCATGCAATTTTATTAGATGAGACTACTGCTTGTCCATTAAACACTTTCATTACTCGTATTCATAACCATATTACTGATTTTTGAAGATTTTTGCATGCATGGAGTCCACTTCATGTGTGTGCCTAGAAACCATAAACAGGTGATCTATTGAATGAATTGGCAATCTTGGTAAAAACAGAAACACAACCTTGATAAGTATTTTTTTTTCAGGCTTGTCCGTTACATGTATCTGATATAAATATAAATACTTAAGTCTGTAAGTTGCTCTTAATAAATCTTAAACCACTTTCTACTTCATTTGGTTCTTGCTTGTACATGGATTTGTCCCATAAATACTGCTTATTATCGTGATAAAGTTACGGTATCTTAAATGTAAACTTTGATACTCTGGTGAGTATAATGAATCTCTAGTTTTGAGAATTTGCTTAGGTATTCACTTGCAATTTTGATTGCTTGCGCAGGTGCTTAATTGGATAAGATAATGGAGAAGCATTTTATAAACTTGCAGAATACCAGAAGAAATAGAGGAAATTAAATTATGAATAAATCTTTCTATCACTTGAAAAGTTTTCATAACTACAAGCCTACGAATTCAACAAATTCCATCTTTACATCAACATCCTTCTCTGAAGCATTCCACCAGATGTGCAATTCTTTTTTTTTTTTTTGTCTCATTCACTGGTATTTGTTTTTCTTCTTCTAGTGTCAACAACATACTTATGGCGTTGTTCGCACCATTGGTCGACCAGTAAGAGCTTTCTTTTCCTTACCTGTTTTATTAATTTAGCCTTCAAGACGAATTTATTTTTTGTATTACTAGTATGGTGTTTTTTAAAGCTCTTTTCTTGTTTTGATGTATCTTGCGTAGACTTATATTTAATGACCTCCATTCCACATATATTTGATACTTATTAAAATCACAATGCTTATAGATACATTGATTGCATGAAATATGAGCTTGGGAATCAACTAACTGAAGCTCAAGAGAACATCCCAGTATTTGAATGATTGAATTTTCTGTTCGTAATATATGATTTTTGTTCCAAAGTACATAAAAATCAACTTGAAAATGAATATCTGAACAAAAATCTTTCCATATACTAATTAAATTGAGCTTCTGTAATTTGAAATTTTCCTGATCCTTCTGGAAACGTTTTATCGTGCAGTGTTTCAAACCAACACATACTAATACGCCTTTAAGCATTTGGGTTATCATTCTAAAATAAATTTACATGCTATTCTTTCAAATATTCATTTTTTATGAGTTCTATGCCAAGATTGCTTTTGGGTGTACGTTTGCCAAGAACTTTATCACACCTAAAGTAAGTATCTAATGCATAGTTCTAACTTTTGATTCAAAGAGATCTCTAATGACTCAGGCATTAGTTTGGTTCTTCTTCTGTTGAATCTATTGTATGATGAGCTGTTAGATGGCTGGAAAAAGAAATAATATTTATTGATAATGGCAATATAAAAAGTTTTATCCCCCATATAAATTAAGGAGTTATTTTTAAGTTACCACCAACCACCTTTATTTTAATTCAGTATATCAAATTTTTTTTAAAAAAGTCAATAACATTGTACATCCCATCCCAGAGAAATTTATTGTTATTTAGCAAAAATATCATGAATGAAAAATCAGTTTTGCTTTTTAAATACTGACTTCATTATAGATGATTTGATTTTTTTGTTTTCAGAATCATGATTATAATATTAAAAGAAACAAGACACAACTTCCTTGCACTTAGATTGAAAAAAATTGGTGTGTACGAGAGGTTTTTAGGGGCTAATGTATTTATATTGATTCAGGTTTGAAAAAAAGTTTGCCGTCTATGATTGACATGCCTTGGAAAACCAGTCAAAGTTACGAATATTAGATTATTTTGGATCAATGACATTTATTTGTAAACTAACTTACAACAAGGTACACGATGAAAGACAATATGGGAGAAAGTGGAGCTGAAAGTGTATATAAATTTTTCCAAATTCACTTAGCCAGCATTTCTGATCAACTTATCATAATTTTAGATGTGTATGACTACGGCTAAATCTAAATATGTCGCAAAAGAGTTAAAGAATAAATAAATTAAAATAAAAAAGCAACGTTCTGGTTACAAGAACATGCTTATTAAAAATCGTAACATTGACTATAAACCCAACGGACTTATTGTAAAATGATGTAAAAAAAAATCCAAAATATCGTTCTGAGTTTTTGTAGATAGGTGTTCATTCAAAATATATGAGATTAGCGTTTCATAATGTAATTATCTAATATATGAAACATAATTGAAGTTATGCAGTATTATACTAATCTCCCTTTTACAAGTCTATTTATATTAGTTAGCCCTCTTATTTGTTTTTGATACAGTGGTAGAAATTTTTTTAAAACCGTATATCAAAATAATATTTTGCTTGGATGTTGTTTTTATTGCAATACATGAGACGAGACGGCAAAAAAAAAAAAAAAAAAAATTTTTTTTGAGATTTTTAGTCCGAACTTTTTGATCTTTAAACGAATTGATAAAAGTAGTGAAAATACTAATTTCTGAAAGCATTGCTTTTTAATCCAATTTTATAATTTGACCCTCTGCTTCAGTAATTTTTAACCGTTATGTCAACATTCTGCTTCAGTAGTTTTCAATATATACCCTTATGTCAACCTTCTGCTTCAGTAGTTTTCAATATATACCCTTATGTTAACCTTCAAGATACATACTGATACAGCACTGCTTCAGTAGTTTTTGACATATATTCTTATATAGCTCTGATACAATAGTTTTTGAAAGTTTTTGTTCTAAGGTAATACGCACGTTTTTTTATTTAACAGTATAATTAAAAGCATCTTTATTTAATTATAGCGTGAATACTAATTTAATCGCTTACAAGCTTTCTTACTGATATTAACAACAATAAACTTACCAAAAAAACACTTTTTAACAGGACTAAATCAACTTTAAGATATAAAAATTTAAAATAATAATTTTTAAATGTGTTTTGGATATTTACAATAGATCTTAAGAGCACTAATTGATTAAAATTTTTGAGAAAAAGATTTTTAAACCTTGATTTTTAAAATCAGTATTTAAAATACCTTCCGTTTTAGAATTACTTACTGTGTAAAAATCAAAGAGGCACTTGATATTGGGTGGGTAATCCCTCATCGAACAGGCAAGTATTTCATTATAATATAAGGTCTTAAATTTTAATTCGACCTTATTCTCTTTTCTTTAATACACTAATTACTCTTCTTTTGCTGTTATTTCCCTTTTTAGTTCTAGGAATTTATATTAACAATTATGTTAAAAATATATGACACAAAGATGTGCTTTGCAACAAAAATGTTTGAAAGAAACCAACCAAAAGGGTTATTGGGTTTTCAATAAGGTGTTTCAGGGTAGATAGACAAATAAGTAAGAAAAACATTATTCAGGATAAAAAGTTAAAAAAAAAAAAAAAAAAAAAGTCCTTATTTCTACTATAGCACTTATTTTCAAAACCTCTTCTTTATCACTGGAGAAAATTGCAAGACAGACTTTAAAAGAAAATCTCATCATTAATTTAAAAATTGGTTTCAACCTAAGTATTCCAAATTGGGAAACTATGGACATCAGCATTGCAATCAGCGTTGAAAACTATTCTGTGTTCAAAGTTAATGACAACCTATGTAAAACAACTATTTAGAATTTACCTCTGCGATTGAACAGGGGTCTCTTCATTCTTGCATTTAATGCATACAAGTGTTTGATTTTTTTCCATAGTCTTCAGCAGTAAATGGGTATAAGCAGAGAAGGATCCAAATTTTGCATCCATGTGCAAACACTGATTGTCCATCTTCCTTTGAACATATATGGCATTTACAACATTTCCCATCATATAATACCAAATCTCCTTTCATTATTAATATATATTTAGATCAACAAACTTCTTGATAGAACAAACTAATCTAATATATATGGAAATGCTTAATAATCTGTGATGTTTTTTTATAAATAAACTCATATAAATTTAACAGTGGTTAGGCATGCTAATAACTGCAAATGTAAAAAAATTTACTAAAATACTACTCTTCAAGCAACAATTAAATAAATATGAGGTGTAACTGCTGATTACATATTAAAATATCATATCACATTTAGATTCCCTCTATCATTGATATTCACTTCAAAGAGGATGTTCGCAAAAACAATGTGATGGGCATTATGGATACCATCGGTTGCTGCTATCCGTAATTTTCATTTGATCCAAATAACAAACTTTAACCTAAATGCTTAAATTCACAGAAAAAGAAATTAGGGAAGTTATCTGCTTGCATTTCATTTGAAGTTAGTTAAAAAATATCAAGGTTTAGATGAATAATCAGTAGAAATATGTGGTGGTCGGCTAAGTATCACTGGCAATATATTCTATATCACCAATTGACACTACCAGACACAATTCCCACTACACCACTGAAACTAAAATCAACAAATCATGTCTTGTCAAAAAAAAAACAAAAAAAAATACACCAGAACAAAATCAAAAAAATATCCATTTTACACAACAAAGCATTGTGTATTGATCTCTGTTTTGAGCAATACTATACCGTTATTAAATTTTAATTCTTGTGTAAATAACTTATCTCATAGACCTTTTAAATATATACTATATGACAAATTTTCCGATTTGGACTATCTTTGTGTGTTATATTTAAATGTCTTCTATTTAGAATTTTATATATATATCAAAATTTAACCTGTTGCGTAAAAGCTTAAACCCGTACACATATTCATTCACATTTTTTTCAAAAAGACAGAAATTTCATTAAGAAAATAACACACCAACTTATGGCATCAACAAATTAAATATGGATTTATTTAAATTTAAAAATATTTTATATATGAAAAAAAAGAACGCTTAGTTTTTTTTTTTGTGTCAAGAAATATTCACAAAATAATAATAAGGTATTTGGGACATACTTTTTGACACAAAATTTGACAGAATTAACACATAAATTTTCATGACGGGAATAAGTAAATCAATAGTCTAAAAAAATGATAACCATACCTTAATGTTAATCCAAAGAAGTTATGTACTTGAAGGAGCTTTTTAAAGTAATTTTCATTCTTAACCTCTTGAAATTTTTTTGAAGCATAAAAAATATTGTTCCATTTGGCGTAATAAGAATAATCACCTACTAACAAATGAATATGTGGATGTATCTGACTTGCGCTGGCTTTTGGTAGAATGTCCCAATACATAAAACGATACTGATGATCGGGTACTAAATCATGCGCACTATCAAACCATTTCAATGCTAGATTCATTCCACTCATAAACTCTGTTTGAGTTATATCTAATAAATCATGCCTGAAAAATAGCAACATGCCGTGGTATTTATCAATTTTAAATGTGTTTGAAACGATGACAGCATGAGGCGATTTCATCCTACCAGTAGCATCTGCAGCTGTGAATTTATCATATGCACAAAAGTCGCATGTTGAGCGACTTTCTTCAAGTATATTCTTAATATATTCTGTTGCTCCACTAGATTTTACACCTGGTCGGTTTGATCGCACTGGATTAAAAACAACACTTTCATGTGTAAAAACGTTATCTATGAAAATTAATGATTGGTTCTTTGTAGCAGCAATTAATTTCTCGTCATTATTCAACCATTTTTCCAATTTCATTCCGAATGTTTTACTCACCTCAATCATTGTGTATTTAATTCTCAAATTATAAATTGAATAAAAGTCTTCATATCCTAATTGACATAACTTTTTCCTATTCATCTTCAAAACACTTAGAAAAGTACTCAATTGCTCAATAGAATTTAGATTCAATTGTTTAAAACATGTATCGCTAACTTCATTGAAAACCACTTTCCTATCACCAAAAACCTTGTATGTTGTAGTAATATCCAGTGATTGAGTGTCTTTCTGATATACAAAATATACACATGAAACTAATATAAGGATTACCAAAACAAGGATGGTTTTCAGCATCTTATAGCGCATTAAATAACTTATCATATGTTCATCTGTTTGTAATTTTGTTAAATCAGAATTGTGAAGGTAGCAAATCAAGTTTTTATATCTTTAACCTGAAGAATAAATAAATGTAATAAAAGAAGAAAATAGCAAACTATTGAGTTACAAATTTTCAGGTTTTGCCAATTTTACAAACTTTTCAAAATAAATTTTAGGATCAATAAAATATAGAAATAATTTAATTAAAAAGAAAAATTTTACAATAAATGGTACATAAAATAATTGACTAAATAAAAAAAAAAAATAAAAACAAAGAAAACGTAACGAGATAATTTTTTGACTTTGTCTGAAATTCTTCTCTTTGAGTTATAGCAGTTATTCTAGCATAGGTTTTTTCTTATTTACCATAATAAAATCGTATAAAATAATCAAATATAATTACAATGTAAGAAAATTCTACGCAAGCCTCTAAGAAAATGAAATAAATTTTGAAAAAAAAAAAAAAGTAATTAATGCATTTTAAAAACATAACTTTTAGTAACAGCACACAATTGGGTCAAGTGAATTAAGACGTTTTGACAGGAAACCAGTCATATCAGTGAAAAGATTTCTTATATAACCTATAATTTGTATATAAAACATTTAACAGATTTAGAGATGAATTTTAGTAAATCAATTTTTTTTCAAAATTTAAAATTTTCACTCTTCTTGCCTAAGGACTCCACAAAAATACTAAGAAAAACTCGTGTTTCCTGCCAGGTGAAAAATGAACAAATATATATAATTTAATTCATAGGTATCCATCGCCTTTGCCGAGGTTCAAAGTATGTACTTGTTAGTGTTAAATCAAAAAACACATATGCTTGTATGAAACTTTACATTTCTCAAAACTTCCCCATTTGCACAATTTTGTTAAAATATATATTTCTAGGCCAAAAAATACCCACTATCAGTAAGACAACGAAACACCAATAAAATCAATCAAAAAATTTTTGTGCACAAAAATTCTTAAGCTTGGTTTCGACTGCGTTTTAGTGTGAGATAATTTTGGCTAAGCAGGTCGTTTAATTTGAGATACTAATTTAACCTATGTGGAAACACAATCGAAAAATTATTAGGTTAGAAAATTTTATACCATCCTATCCCATGGTTTTGGAAACAACTCAATTTGTTTCCAGAAGTCATACCATCTCATGGCTTTTAACACAAAGATGAAAGATACGTCGACAAAAATCATACATGGCCAGATTTTCATCTTCGTATGATGAAAATGAAATTATACTATTAAAACAGGTGGCACTAAATATCTCAATTAATGAAGAAGACCTGTTATCAAATACAGTTTTAAATACAAAACCCAGAAATGGTACAAGGATAGACCTGATAAGCAATGCTTTGGAAGAAGAAGAAAAAGAATTAGAGTTTTTTCACGATGGTAAGATTATTTTAAATTAAGTTTCTTTTATTATCGTTATATTTATTTGTTTATTTTCATTTTGAAATGTAAGCAGTTACTATAAATATTTTTAATTAGATCGATGTTTGTTAATATGAACTTTTCTTTGATTAGGTCCAAAGGGAAAGTTGTTATTCGCTAACTGATTTAGTCATATAGCTGAGAAAGTTTACAATTAATATAGGTTTATGTCATGGCTGGAGATATGTTCAAATTCGAGAAGGTAAGACGAGCCTATCTAGCCCATTGTTCAACGATGATACGATTGAGAACAACTTGAAGGATGATGATGATGATGCGTATTATATCGAAAAGGATCAAAATAGCCTAGCAAAGACGGGATCAGAACCAAGTAAAGAAGGCTCTAAACACAAGGAAGAGAGCAAATTCTCAAGAAAGCGAACAAAAGAAGCAGAGTTTGACAATTCAGAAAATATTTATTAGGTAACTAAAAGTATTCTAAAAAGAAAACACGAAAGAGAAGAATATGTAAAGAAAATGGAAAATGACGAGGATCATTTTGGGAAGACTATTGCTTTAGATTTAAAGAATTTCCCCGGTTACGAAAAATGCTTGTTAAAACAAGATAATCGAAATACAGCTTTCAAGCATCAGATGCAACTGTTGAGACTGGCACCAGTGGGACCTCGACATGCAGACTTAACGTTATATCGCCTCAATACCCATCGACTCCATTATAATCTCATATCTATTCTCGATAAACTACCCCGTCTAAATTTTCAGAGAATCAAAAAAGAAACTTCAACTCTAGATGTGATGAAAAAACATATTTTCAACTTTAAGATATATATATATATATATTTGCTACTTAATATTTAAAAATTTAGATTATGTTATTCAATAAGTTATTCTTCATAAGTTGCCATGGCACGGAACTCTCTTCACTGTTTAAATAATTTAAAAATTAAATATAATTAATATTACATTAATATTATTAATTATAATTTAATTATAAATTATTTAATTAATTTTCTAACATATCACATGTTTCAGTGGCATCATTTCACGATCTTGATCCATGAACTGGATTAATTGCACATAAAGCATTTGTTGGCATGTTGTCATTATCTGAACGCCAACTTCCAGGAATAATGTCACCATCAATGTTGTATGAATCAACAAAACTTATTGGAGTGTAATATACGTTTGCTGTCATCCGTAAATAATTATGCCAGGCTATACAAGCTAATGTGTATTTTTATACGTTCACTAATTTTTGAAAATTCCTACACCTTGCAGTGAATATACCAAATTCATTTTCCATTACTTGATGGGCTCTGGAATGCCTATAGTTATAAACACGTCATTCTTCAGTTAGATCCTGACCTGGGTATGGTCTCATAAAATATTATTTTAAAGGAAAAATTTCATCTTCTACTAAAAAATACGGTAATTTAATATCTGCAATCTCATTTATCTGGTTGTCTTCAGGTACTTTAAGTAAACTGTCATCAAATAGTTTCCCAAGTTTTGAATTTATCAACATGCCACTGTCATTGTTACTGCCATATTTTCCCAGAACAAAGATAGTAAAGTGAAACAATAGTTTGTGTCGCATATTGTCAATAAAACCCTTGTAGTTATGGTATTGCGTACTACTCAATGCTGAACACTCCAATATGATGTGTTTCCCATAAATGGCACCGATAATAAGTGGTATCTACCAGATGTCCTCAAACTCTTCACTTATGTTAAGTCAGTCAGCTTTAAAGTAAGGAACTTTAAATACTTTTCTTTGAGACATTCAAATATGGCTTCACATTTCTCACTAATAATGTGACTAACAGTTGATTTCACCAAAAAAAAAAAAAAACAGATTCTTTGCTGTGCATCTCCAGAGGCTAAATATCTCAATGCTATGGCTAGTCTTTCTGAGGTCATGATAGCTTTGCGTAAGTTAATGTCTTTTTTAAAAATTCTGGTATGGCTCATAGAATGTAAGTGATCAAATCTTTCCAGGAACATTCTGAAGTACCTAAGTACATGAATATTTAAAAAAAAACTATATTTAAAGTTTAAAAATGTCTACACAAAACCATATTTGTGTAGAAATTTGTGTTTGCCAAGACTATTATGAAATCTTATATTTTTCAAGACTATTATAAGGTGCGAAAAAATATGATAGTAAAAGTTACTCTAAATTATGAAAAATAGTTTTCTTCTGGCAGAGGAAAAAAGCAAATACTTTTATTAATAATTTCGCCACAAAAACATCAAAAAACAAAAATTCTTCTTCAAAAACATCAACTTCATCTGATGATAAATAATTTCATTTCCTTCCCTAATAATGTAAAGGCGTAGCTTTTAAAAGGCAATCAAGAAAAAGTAGAATAACTAAAATACAAAAAACCAACCTGAATAATTTTCTCTATCCAATTTATTTCCAGAAATAAATTGTGATACTCGGCATGTGTCTCATGTCTTGTCAAAACCTAAGTTCCTTTTATTTTGCTTGATTCTTAATTTTCTTCTTTGTTGCAATAACAATGAAAACAAAGTCTCTTCTTCTAAAACATCAACTTCTTCTTCTGAACCCATTTTTGTTTTTTCACTTCACTGTATTATAAAACATCTATTTAAAAAATGCTAGTTAATTTTTTTTCAAGTGGAAACGTAACGATTCGCAGAATAAAATAAACCCAAAAAAATTCTCAAAAATTATACTATACCACAGACAAAACCAAGTTTTAACCTCTCCATTCATAGATAATAAGATGCACCTTACAAATTAATAACAATCACTTAATCATCAAAAATGAATAAAAAATGAAACTGAAGAACCTTCTTCAACTTAACCGAAAAAACCAAAGAGCTTTCAACAGAAAACTCCTACTAGACATAATATACTAACAAATCGCTTAATTATTACAAAAAATAAATATTTTTGATCTGATTAATCTAAAAAAAAACTTTAACATTTCTCCACCTATACCCAGGTGTTGATAAAAAATATCAGAAATGTAATTTAATAACCTCTAATTAAAAAATATTTTCATTGGGCAAAATTTGACTCTCTTAGAAGCCACGGTACAAATTTTGACAAACCTCTCAAAAAAAGCAAATATTTTAGAAATAAAAATTACATAGCTTTATTTTTAGCACCGAAAATTTAATAACTTTGAATTATTTGGGCTGAGTGCTGATAAAAAAAATTAAACCACTTTCTTTTCCTGGTGAATTTTTCAATAAATTTCAATAAAAAATAATCAAAAAAAAGAAAAATTGCTCAAAAAACTAATACACAGGCAAACAGGTGGACATAAGCGGAATTCGGAAGAGCATTGTCAGGGGATCCGCATGAGTGGAATTCGGAAGAGCTTTGTCAGGGGATTCACATAAGTGGAATTCCGAAGAGCATTGTCAGGGGATCCGCTTAAGTGGAATTCCGAAGAACATTGTCAGAGGATCCGTAAATTGCTCTGTAACATATCTTTACCACCAGCAAATTTTTTTTTCTAGTTTTGCTAACCGGGAATTAGAAAACACCCCTTAACTTTTATTAAGACAACTTAAAGCAGAAATTTTCTCTAAATTTGCAAAAAAAAATTTAACTGGTCACACAAGGATCAAATTTCAAAGCTTGAATTATGCGTTACATGATCAGTCTAATATTAGCACATTTCATAGAAATTATATTAATTTTAACTAGCTGGGTGCTTTTTTTTTTTTTTTTCTTGGTTTTGAGAAAGATTTTTCATTGCTATACATTAAAAAGTCCAATTTGGTTGTATTTGCTATAAATAATGTATGATTTTAAAGCAATTCCAATGCTGTTCTTCTGAAGTAAAACAAAGCTTGCTTCAGAATTATATAAAGCTATATAAATTGAAAAAGATTATGTTAAACCAATTGCGTTTAGTTGTACTTCCCCTACAAATCCATGATTTTGCAAGAGACCATAAGATGTGACAAAACAAAAAAAGATTAGACTGAAGGTAAAACAAAACCTTTCCCTGCAATGTATGAATTAAATTCATTAAGAACTGTTTAATTCTCTTTTTTTCGATTTGGAAAATTTTAGCAAAACAAGCAATGCATGTCAAATGAATACTAAAACTGTAGTTTTCTCAATATATTTGTTTATTTCTCAAAATTATTTATTATAAATTATTGTTATTTCTATTCCATATTAAATCTTGATCTGTTAAACATAACTTTATAATTTTTACAAGAAAGTTATAAAATTAAAATTATAAAGTGAAATTATATTTAGAAGCTATATATAACATGAAGCAAAACTCAGATTTATTTCTTGGAATAATTCTAATATTGCAAATATAATTATATTTCAAGAATATGCAAACTAGCTTACAAAGATTAAGAGTATTATGAAAAGAAAATGTTTAAAATGAGTTTTAAAAGATTAATTGGTTATGTGTTTTAAACATGTCAGTTTAAATGTTAGATTTAGATTTCTTTTTTTCACATTTTAAATGCTTCACAAAGGATTTCTAAATCTAATGAATAAAAACACGTGTTTCCTCATTCTAAAGAATAAAAATGTAATAATAGAAGTGGAAAAAAAGACGGATTTTTACTTTTGTTATTTTGGTTTTCATTCCTCTTACATCAAAGAAAACTTTGAAAATTCTGTGAGTTTGGTTGATGAAAAAACTCTTTCACCCCAAAGAAAGAGCCCGAGAGCACCTGAAATGAAAACAAAATATTGATACTTGCTTATCGTAGTTTCAAAATCAGTTTTCCAATTTTTTTTAATTTATGAAGAATAATTGTTTCAATTGCTAGTTTTAAAAGTAAAAATAATAATTATTTTTCGTGTTTCAATATCATAGCGAAAATTCATTTATCAAATCATGAATAATTCTTCATAAGCAACAAAATAATATATATTTTTTCAACTATTGACAAGACGGTGCTAACATAACTTCTTTGAATTGGACAATAAAAGTTTTTTGCCAAGCAAATCTATTCCATGGTAATGAGTCACAATGTATATAACTTAAAAATAAATCGATGCCAAAGCAATCCAAGGATTGTCTAAGTTTAGACTAAGCTAATTTAGGATTGCCTAAACCCATAGAGAAGATGCTTAGCAAATCACAAGGATATTTTTTGAATGACAAGCACTGCCATTCCAGCTTATTGCCTCTTTACAGTTTTTTGACATTTCAATATCTAAATTCTGCATGCAGCGACTATGAATTATATTTTTCAAAAAGAATTTTAGAGAAGCATGCAATTAACAAATCTTTTATAATGCTGAAGAGTGTAATACAAAATTTCAGTTTGTTTTTTGTTAAACGTAATGGGTTCTGAAAACTATATACAGAAAATAGATAGTGATTAAAAAAGAAAAGTTTAAATAAATTTCAAAAAATGCATTCAATTCTGTAATAAAAAAAATACAAATAAAAAAAGTAACATTAACTAGAGAGGTTTTAAATTTGACTGATTTGTAGCTTCAGCCAATGAACTTCAGCCGATGAACGAAACATTTGAACAGGCTGCAAAAATGTACTCAATGTCTCGATATCATACTTTGAAAAACATAAAAAATTACTGTAAACGGCTCCTAAAAAAGCAATGATTTCCATACACAATTTGGCCCAAATTTAGCCTATTTTCTGCTAACTTTAACTGTAAAGATGCACTTAATGTGCCTCTATCTTCCTTTATAATCTAAAAACAAGTTATACATCAGCTGACAAACAAGAAATATACACACTGTTTTTAAAAAGTATTGGTCTGGCACTAAAACATTTTTTTAATAGGTGACCATAAGGAATAAAAGTAAGGCTCTATGGCCTCAAATTTCATGCAATATTTGAAAAAAAATATATATATATATATTTCAATAAGCTTTCAAGAAAAATGTTTTCAGATCCAAAATTTATCAAATTTGGGAATGCCAAAGAGCACAATAGTCACTAATAATCCAATTACAGCGTGATTTTTATGAAACCACATTGTTTCACAAGCTGAGAAATAAATTTTTTCCAGACACATACAATTTGCTTAGGATGTTACAAATAGTTACCACTAAAACTTTTTTAAAAGCTTATTAGAGCTGATTTTTTTTTTTTTTTTTTAATATCTAAACGTCTTGTTTTTGGCAATTGTGAGATCCGTTTTGGACAAAATGAAACGTACATGTCAGGTAAAACTTCCTGCAAAAAATTTTTAAAACTTTTAACAATTTTTACGAGAGAAATCAGGACAGACAGATATGAATTCAGTACTTTTTCCTTTCAGAATTCAATTTCAATATATTATTTAAAACAACTTAAACACATTTTTTCATAAATGTACGATGATGTGAAGATAAGCAGGTTATTGAGTAGAGATAAATAATATTAAATTAAATAATGTAATTCTAAAAACTGCATCCAAGCCTTTCGAAATAAAATATTTCCACTGAAAATAAATAATGGCCTCCCTAGTTTTATTCCTTGATAGGAATAACATTGCAGCCCAGAAGACCTTTGCCTTTCCAAGTGTTTGGAAACAGTCTCAATTTTTTAACAGTATTGTCCCGTCGAACGCAAACTAATATTTCTTTCTCTTTGCTGTTTTGAACAAGTGTACCTATCGACTGTAAACCATTAAAATTTTTAAAAGTAATCGAGCCAAATTGAGTAATTAAGTCATTAACCTCAAGACCACATGCCTCAGCTGGAGATTCAGAGTCAACTCTATCAACTTTTAAAAATGATTCAAGATTTTCAATAGTTTTCAATTTGCTTTCTTCTGACATTAATTGCTCAGGATTTGTTTTGCTGCTTCGAATTTCAGCATGTATCTTGTGTAACTTTTCTTCAATCTCTTCCATAACGCTTTTTAAATCGTTGCGCAGATATATAATTCGAACTCTTGATTTACGTATAGTAACAATATCAAGGTGAGGTTTCGGAAAACCTTCAGAATCAGTAAGTTCTTCATTCATTCCAATGCCATGACTTGCAAGAACATCTCCATGCAATTTCAGTTCACTTTCGATTTCATTCTTCCTGGAAATCAGTTCATGCATAACTGCATCGGCCATTATTTTTATTAATATTAATTATTTCAAATCCGAAAGAAAAACAAATTAATGCAATTGAGATGAAGAAAATTTAAAAATTTTAGATGGACTGTGAAGTTAATAAAATAACAATAATAATAAAAAAAAAAAAAAATTTCAAAAAATATTTTTTTAAATTTTAAAAGGATATTACAAATATCGCATAATTTTACTGTAATGTCTTACAAAATTAAATTTACTGGTCATGCTTAGACCATCACATAGAAATTTAAGAGGCTCTTTATTTGGCTTACATATTCCCTATTCATTTTCTTCTTTCTTTTTAAGTTAAATTCTTGGTCAATACGTGAGAATTCCGTAATAAATTGTCAAGCAAAAATGAAAGCTATTTTGGGATTTGGAGAAAAAAAATACAAATACTTAAAGGGACTCCAAGGTAATTTAACATGTTAGTCTCTATTTAATGAATCTTGAAAATAATGAAGAATCCTTTTCATTTCAGTGAAAAAGCTTACACGGTTCTAGAGTTATAAATGTTTAAAGCCTTGGGCTATGGTGTGAAACAAGCCTATTGATGACATCACAGTTAATTAAGACGACACATTTAAGACATCACACTTCTCTCAAAATCTTCAAAAGTATTTTAAAATTTTAATTACTTTTTGGTAGCGTGATAGATATTTAAGTTTTGATTGATTCTGTAAAAAAACCCTATACACCCTATTTGGGTGGAATGGTACAAAATCAAAATTAGTTTATTGAAGAAAAGGAGATGCCACAATGATTATCGCCCAAATCCATGGACACATAAGTTAACAGTGTAAGTTATATCATACAATCAGAGCACAAGACATGTTTTGTCTTTATTAGAATACATCAGTTGTGTATAATTTACAGATTAGTCTATATAAACACAACCAGATTTTTCACATGGAAATTTATAAAAGATTTTAATTATATAATGAACCAAAATAGGTTTTTTATGTTTAATCTGAGTATCAGTAGAAATTTTCTTTTTTTCAAACTTTTCAAGGAAAGTGAGAACCTTGTATATTTTCTGATTTCTAATGCTTTTCTGAAACTTTAAAACATAAAAAAATAAAATTTTTAAATTATTTCTAGTAAAACAACTTTGATATAAACCATCTGACGATTTTAATTAAAAACCACCCTAATCAGTTCAAAGCAGTTCTTAGACCAAGGGCCCCAAATGTGAAAATCTTCATTTATTTTCAATGCAATCCTTACAAAGTGCAATTAATTTCAAATATGTATTTACTTTAAATAAACACTAAAACTCAATTTAAAAAGTGTTCAAAAACAATTTATATTATGTTTGATGCATCCCAAAATTGACAACGGCCAATCTATTATCAGAAATGAAATATTTAATGATCTAAAAAATGTTCAATATTTTTTGAAACTTCTTACAACTAAAATCAACGAAACATGGAGTTGGTTAGGTAGTAATATTTAGAAAAACAAGGTTCTCAAATAATGAAATTGGGTTATGATAATACTTAAACTGGCAAGGTAATAAATTTACAAAATTTTATACATGACTACTCTTCTATTTAGCGAAACAAAGGATCGATGGCCTTTCATGCCACTACTGATACTAATTAATCATAAAAAAGACCAAATCAACTTTGATTTTGAAGAGAGGGGTGGTACATAAAAAAAACTGCAATTTTTCTTAAGATATGCAGTGTGATAAAGATACAAGTTAGGAGTACTTGTGTTAATATATACTATACTATACTATATAATATACTATATAATAGTATACTTAGATTTCCGTGTTCAATCAGTACACGTTTATCATCAACTGAAGCGATAAAACATATTGCTTTTGTAATTAAACTTCATAAAGTGAATTAAAGAGATAGAATACCAATAAAGATTGTTTCCTAAGATAAAATATACAAATAAAAGCAGCTACAAAAAAATATAAATCACAAAAAAGTTCTTTAGAAGAAAGTTAATTCGTCAGCATCTGTTTTATTCACTTTTAAGGAATGCAATTCATAAGTCTCGTGGTTTGGAGGTAAGGGTCGATGTACACGCAGATGAATATGATTATTCTCTCCCACTTTTACCTAAACAAAATTAAACTCTTAGTGGATAAAAAGCGATCATAAAGCAAAAGAAATCCACCAGGTCTTTTTAAAAAAACAGGGTTAGTAAAATTTTTATATAACCGTGTAGTGGATAGTGAATTGTGAAAAAAAAATTATTTTTCCTGTGTTTGTTTTGCCCTATGTGTATTTCACAGACCAAAATAAAATTTAGATAAGAATGGTAAAATAGGTTATATTTTGCCTTAAGCAAAGAGCAAAGCATTGGAACTTGGTCAGAACAAGGTAAATACATTTAGGATGTAAAAAAATAATCTTTTGAATTCATGAAGTTACATGTGTTAATCTTACACACCAGAATCTGTTTTGAAATTCTGGTTGGCAAAATGCACAAAAATGCAGCATATACATCAAATTTTCTGTAACATGAATAGAATCTTAGAGTGTACAATCCTTAAAATTATTAAAGTATATGGTTGATGTTACCTTGAAATATTTTTTTACCTGTAATTTGCAGACCAGAAAATTTCAAAAATAAACATCAAATTGTTGAAAACTTTTTATTAACACACTGTTTTCCTAAAATTTAATTAAGAAGATGAGAAAATTTCATTTCTAACTTGCATAGTGTAATTAGGTTTTACAGATTGTATATAAGATATATACAGAGGGGTACAAAGTAGCAATGTTTCTCATTTTTAGAATATAAAGAATACTAATGATAAAAGTAAATCATGATAATTAAAGGAAATTAAATATACGTAAAATTATATGTTAATCCTTCGCATGACATTCTTGGAATTGTGGATTGTGATGTAATAAAAATATCTCAGTCCTGGAATATTTCGGAATTTACGCTCTTTCACTTTGAAGGCGATTCTCGACCGGTAAACAACTTTTAATAGACTGGGGACCACTTTTATTTAATTATCTGTAAAATTTTGTTTCGGAAACGCTTGGCAGCTCCGTAGATTTAGAAATATTTTGGCGGTTCAGACAAGCTTCCAATAATTCTGTTTTATACCATCATTTCAAAAGAAAGCTAAAAACGTTTGCTCAACTATCAAATCAATAAATGTTAAAGTAGCAGACAAGGTAGTACTTTTAAAAGAAAAATATCTGTTCACAAAATTTATATTGACTTCCAGAAAAAAGGATGACATTGACCTACATTTTTAATTTGGAAAACATGAATTTTCTCTGGTTCCACTATTTTTAGACCAGACGGGAGTTTATTATTTGGCAGTGAAAAATCAACAGTAAAGCACAAATATATCCTGATACATAAAACCTGGTCCTTCAATATGGTAGCTGGTAAATATTTGGACACATATTTAAAGAGCAATTATAGTATATATTTATTTAGCTATACAGTTTTTCATGACGAGATCTGTATCTCACCCAAACATTCCAACTTCGACCTATCAAAACATATATATGAAGAAACAGACACTCTTATAATTCTACCTGCCATTGATGTTGCATCGATCAATCCATATAAAGAGTTGACAGTGTGTTCTCCTGATACGGATGTTTTTGTTACTGATATACTACCAGCAACACTGTTTTTCAAACTGGTAAGGGTAGTCAAGAATAAAACATAAAAATAGTTGATACGTTTCAAGTTCTTGGACCAAAACTTGCGTTGTCAATATTTGGTTTTCATGCATTAACAGGATCAGACTTTACATCAAAATTTATGGGAAAATCAAAGCTAACTTGTTGGAAGATGTTTCCGGGAGTCAGCAACGATAAAATGAAAGCTTTTGCACTGCTTGGAAATTCTGATGATATTTGGAAATAGTCTGGAGATGTTGGTAATAAGGTTGTATTGTATGAAATGTCCAGCAACAATAATTGATTTAGCAGTATATATCCTGGATATATAATAATGGAGTGCGCATATGGTAAAAGGCCTAGAGCCATGGTCTAATGGTAAAGTCCATCCCTGCTTTTTAAAATTGGTTGAGAGCCCACAATTTTAATTAAGTTATTAACCCTTTCAGGGCGGCAATAAAAACAGAGACCCAATTTGACAGTTTTGACTAACATAATAGAAAGAGTTATAAAAATCGATCTAATCATTTGTTTTTCAAAAGTACGGACTTGTTTTTTTTTGTTTTAGAATAACCTTTCAGAATAAGAAAAAAAAAAAATCATATAATCATTTTTTCAGGTCACGTGATCAAAAAATGGTGTTTTGAAATCTTCAGAAAATCATAAAACGACAGGTTTTTAGAGGATACAACTGCAGAGAGAGCTATTTTAGCACCGTTTTCAATTGCCAGTAGATAGATAACTTTGTAATTGAGAAAAGGAAAAAAAATTTTTCCAAGTACAAAATCTTGAGTTATCACAAATTTAGTCCTGGGGCCTAGAATTATGGAAGATTCAAGAGGAGAATGATTTCACATGCAATAAGAGAAATTATATGTAAAAATAACAAACTAATGAAATTGTTATATAACACTAGAATAATTAAGCATGGTGTGACAGATTTTGAAACACTCCTCTGGGTGGAGACTAGGTAAGGACGGATAATCTGCACAAAAGTAGCTGGTTTTCAAAGCATTTCCTTTTTCAGTTGTTTTTCTACGGGCATAACAGACACCGCATCTTTTGTGTGCTCTGTTAGGCAAGGTGGAAAGTGTCTTCCAGTGAAGCGTAACATTATGTTACGGGACTTCATTCATTGGTGGTGGTATGCATGGTGTAAGAGAAAACATCAACTTTATACTATTGATCAGAAAATCTAAGAATACAATTATGCTGCCAATACCTAAAGCAATAAACGTAATACCAGCTTTTTGTACCACTTGAATGATTTTTTAAGGGCCTGGATCCCGTGAAGCTGCTGATCTATGTGGTCCATGCCGCCCATGTGTGTGTAATATGATTTTACCATTGATAGTTTCATCATAATACGATTTCCATCTCTGCCAGCAATACCAGTATCTACCATGATGGGGTTATGAAATGTTGACAGCATAAAAACAACCTTTGGTTTGTTTTCCGCCTTGTCTTTATTGGCCCGGTACTTACAGGCAAGCATCTTGATGTTGACATTTGATTTTTTATAAAAGGATGCTGTGCCTTTTTCCAGTATAACGCTAGCAATATATATTTGTTTTCACTGTACCACACAAGTAGGTCTTATTTTCAAGCAGAAAACTTGCAAGCATAGGACTGGTGTAATAGTTGTCAGTATACAAGACATGTCCTTTGTTGAGGAATGGGCGCATTAGCTCCACTGGTATTCATTCTGTAGCTGGCATATTCTCATGTTCATTACCTTCAGAGAAAAACATACCTGCACCACAATAAACAAGAACATCAAGAGTTATTCCATCCGATGTTGTCAATTCATAGAGCTTTATCCCAAAGCGCGCACGCTTTGTCTTTATATATTGACGGAAATGTAACCGTCCTTTGAAAAGCACTAAAGATTCATCAACGCTCAAATATCTACCTGTACTATAAACCTTTCTGCAACGCATGTGTATCAAATCCAGAAAAGGTCTGACTTTATGTAATCTATCATGGTCAGGGTCTTCTGCATTATAAGTGGCATTGTTATTGAAGTGCAGAAACTTTAAGATAAGTTTAAACCGATCCAGTGACATCACTTTAGAAAATATTGGAGTGTTATAAAGCTAATCACGTGATCAATATGAACTTATGTTGGGCTTATGAACAGGATTCATCAAAATTATCAATCTAATAAATACTTTCAACTCATTCACAGTGAGATTCTTCCAATTTTTGAAGTATTTATTTGTTGCTTTCTCTTCCGCAAAGCGATTTGTCTCATTCACAATGAGTTCCATGACTTCATCATTCAAATAGAGTTCTGAAAAGTCAAGGTTTTTACTACCTTCACCCATTCATATTGACAAACCTTCATGTTTCATTGAATTGGATGGATTCATCATGTAGCTCTTGATTAGCATGTTGAACTGGCTCCCAATTCAGATACAGGTCTGGAACCGCAGCACGTGCATGCTCGTGACCACGTGCAACTCTACCACCACATACACGTGCATGACCAACACTATGTACAACTCCACCACCATTATTACTTGGTGAGGATGACTCCTCCGTGTGTCCTGTGAGCTCAAAGAATCATCATCATCATCCATTATCTCACTTTCATCTTCTTCTGATGATGATGATAAATATGCCTCAGAACTCTCGTCATCTATTTCTTCACTAGGCTTATGAGTTATTTTGAGCAATGGAGGTAGTGTTTCAGTCAGTAAGGACACAGTCTCAGGCTCATAAATGACATTTTCCAATGTTTTTTCATTACCAATCTTTTCAGATTCGTACTCCTAATCACTGGGATCATCACTTTCATCACCTAAATCAATATCACTCTCCATATCATGATCATTATCATCCAGTAGTATA
>JAUZNK010019103.1:0-37850 GCA_035046665.1 Euphysa ruthae
ATATAATCATTTTATATAAATTATCAATATAAAATCATAATATGAAAAGCGTAGGGGAACGGAAAAAAATATAGCTAGATCAGGTGAGTTCAGCTCTGCCTCAAAATTATCTGCTAAAAATAAACTGAAAATTACTGTGGGTTTGGGTTTGCTAGAAATATCATCAACCTGTTTTCTCAATCTGTCCAACAGTTTTACATTTTTTACTGTTGAAAACATTCGAACAGTCAATTTGCAAGGAATTTTAAGCCTCCTTGAAGGTGATCGTCTATAGTGAAAAGATGTCAAAACCACTGATATCTTAGCTCCTTGGTCTAGTATAAATTTTAGTGCTTGTGAAAACTTACATGACTGATGACTGATAATTCTTCTATCTTCTTGACCCAACATAATGGCAAACACGTCAAAAGCATTATTTTCTTCACGAGAGCATTTAAGATATTCTTCTTGAATTGGCAATCAATACCATTTGTAATAGTGATAACCACAAATTCCTCATTCGAAGGTCGTTATTGAAATCCTTTGCTTATAAGTCAAATTAAAAAAAAATGCTTGTTATTAATTGATACATGCTCAAGTCTTAAAATTTGTTGATTTTCTTGTGAGTCAAATTAGAGTCACGCTGTGTAACAGATGCAAGGTTGTAGAGACTAATTTTACCTGAGCTAAAAAAAATTCTGCGAATCTTCTTATTTAAAAAAATATGTCTTTGATCTCAAAAAAGTGTAGATTATTTCAATTTTTTATAAATTTTTAACAAGAACTAATTATATAACGGCTTTATAAAAATTAATGAGTTAATCATTCCAACAACATCAAACATTACGAATACTAATTGTTTTAAAAAAGGAAAATTATTTTAGAACAAATTTTATATTTTCTTATTAAATAATCCTGACGAATCTTATAATAAATCTGCGTGGAATTATGTACAAAAGAGTTAAATGCAAACAATTTTTAAAAACATATCAACCATATCATAACAAATCTTAGCAATATTTTATTAAGTTAAATGAACATATTAAACCCATTGAAACATATGAACTTCTAGCATGTGTTGGTGTAATTTCAATGAATATAATTTTGATAATATGTAATATTATCCAAATCAGAAAAAAGCAAAATTAAACAAACTCGTAAAAAAATATAAAAACTGCTTTAATATATATAAAACTTTAAAAAAAAAAATTGAAATATATTTAGTCAACATAAAATGTTTTGTCATCTGGATCTGCTCACACTCTTTTTATCATAGGCTCATTCTCACCTTTTCTCTCTAATAACTTGTCTATACGTTATTTACTCAATCAATTTTCACTATCGTTTTGGCTTCTATTGAAAAATTGCTTTGCAACTTATTAAATTCTTCTTTTCGAGTACCAATTTGCATTAAATCAGATATCACCGGGTGTGAATGTGAACTTCATGAATCAGTTAAAATTCATCTATGTGTTCTAAATTCTCTTTTTACAGTAGCTTACTGAATGGCAGTGTTAAAAACAGTTCCACAATTTTTAACAGGTTTGGATAATCTTCATAGTTTCCAAACTGCATCTGAAACTGCAAAGTATTATCCATGCCCCATTTAGTCGCATAAAAACCATAACTATCGCCTTTATTCTCACCGATTTCATCGTTATTTGTTCTCTGGCTCTGTGTTACAGACGCTCTCAAAAACAACATTAAAAAAATTCAAACTAAAAGAATTATCACTTTTTTATTTTAACAAACATCTCCCTCTTTAATTGTTAAGAAAGCGAAACAGCAGTTTTTAATGAAATATTTCCAGAATAGCAAAAATGTAACTTTACCCGTATAGATTTACATATACATTTTGTATGCCATTTTTATATATAAATTATGCAGTTTTATTTCTCTTAAACTTTTAGAAAACAAATCACAAGAAGCAATGACGAACAACACTGATCTTGGAATTATCAATTTTGTTGTAATGCAATCTTCTCTTGTTGAATATAAATCTCCTAGTTACATTAGATTACAAAAAATGCTTTGTTATTGGAAAATATGCGTCAGAAAATGGTAATGCTGCTGCAGTTTATCGATTCAAAAATGATTTTCCAAAGATTAAAGAATATACGGTAAAAGAATTGTAGAAAAGGTTTGATAAACAGCTTCATGAATCGAGGGAGTAAAAACATTCAACCAGTAATGCAAATTCAAAGTGTAGTTCAAAACTGGGCAACCATTACTGTTGGGGAAGTTTGATGCAATTACTCAAAAATATACCCAAGTAATGAGCAGTTGTGGTACTGTGATTTTGTGGTCCGTTGCTAATTCCACAGCCAAGATATTGCTGAAAAGGTACCCAGGCATCATCAATGGCGTGGATATTGATTCCTTATCCTGGGCACAAAGCATTCTTTAGAGTAGTTACTGAAAAACTTTTGCTGAGTAGACATTCCAGCATTGGGAAGGAAGAAAATAGAATACCTTTTTCTTTATGAAATTGTACTAAGAATTGGAAAGAATGCTATATCTGATGCCGTAACAAAAAATTTTGACCAAACACTGCTTAAACTCGTCCAGTGTGACAACAGCATGCTCGCGAAGAAAAATATTAAAAAAATTACAATCCCCATTGCCTCTGGTAAGAGGTCTATAACGGCCACATTTGCAATTATTTTATTGAGATATATTGAATTACGGAGTTGAATTACAGAGGAAAAACTAACAAACTAACCAAAGTTTACCATGGTACCTGTTTTTTTAACGTTTATAAAAACATTTTTCTAATAGCAAGGAATCTGTAAAGTTTTTAGAAGAAATAATTGTTCCTTATGTCAGCAAAGTGAGAACATCGCAAAATCTTGGAACAAATCAAAGTGTTTTGATAATAATGAATGTTTTTACGGGACAGGTGACCCCAGTAATCAAAGAAGTCTTAGAAAAAACGATATCCTTGTTACTAATGTTCCTGCAAATCTGACATGGTTCTATCAACCTTTAGACTTTTAACTGGGAATGGAAGTGTCAAACAGTTTATTGCTAAAAAGTTTAATAACTGGTATGCTGAGCAAATATCCAAAGGTTTAGAATGGGGAAATTTCTTAGAAGAAATTAATGAATTGTGCTGGATGGGTTGTTGATTTACAATTTTCAATTTATTACATCTAAAGAAGGGAAATCAATTACCATGAATGCTGCTGGAATTACAGATGCAATTCAGCTATGATTGAGCAAACTCCTATCAATCGATCTGTTCTCTTGATAGTCGAATACTGTACTCAAATTTTAACAAACCTAGATGCTGTATCTCAGCTAACCCAAGACTAAATTGATTTGATTGGGAAAATTGAGTATAATGAGCTTGAAGAAGAAGATATATGGGTGCCAGAAAGTCAAACTAGAAATTTTTCGACGTAATTGCTGAGTTTGATGATGGAAGTTCTTTATAAATTCTTTCTCATAAATTTCATTTTGATAGTATCCATAAACGAAAAATTTGATAAATTATTATGGAATCATTTAGATTCAATATTTCTGGATTGGATAGGAAGAGTTCCTCATAAGTTTATAGGGAAACTAGCTATTATAGTCTTAATTATTGAAGAAATGGCTTCATCAAAGTAAATTATCTCTCGGAATAATTTAGACCAATATTTACTGAGTATTAATAAAGCTTTTTACAAGTGGATATAACGTTATTAACCTGCATAAAAATGATATTTTACACAAAAAAAAAAAATCAATTTTGGTGAGTTTTTGGGCTTTTGGGCTAAAGTTTCTCTAAAAAAAAATATTTTAAAAACAAATATATCAAAAAAATTTTGATATAATGGTTGATGACTCCTTAGAAGCATGTTGGAAAATCGCATATGAATAAATTGAAATACCTAAAAATTTCTCAAATTTTTGGGGCCTAGTGCCAAAATGCCATATTCAAGGTCAAAAACACATTTTTACACTAAAATAGATGATATAATAGTGGTTGATGGCTCGTTAAAAGCGTACTAGAAAATTTGATATGACTGAAACGAAATATCAAAAAATTTTTCAAATTTTGGGGGCCTGGGGCCAAATTACCCTATTTGAACATTTAGTGTCAAAAACACATTTTGGGTCATTTGTTGACTAAAATAGATGATAGAATATAAAATTTGATATATATATATATATAATTAAAAATTTTATATCTTTTTAATTATTAATGCCTGAGTTGACAAACAAAAATATTTTTGAAAATATATATATATAGATAAAATATTTGATGAAGATCGACATGCTGTATACTGGAGATGATTCTGAGAATACAACTAAGATTTTTGTGCAAATCGCTAACTGTATTGTGATATTTAACAAGGATAAAACTTAATATTATAGGTAAAGTATATTCTGAAAAGAAACGCCGACCTTGGTTTCAGTCCATTAAATCACCGCCTTTACCTGTTTGCCCACAAACTTGATCGAGCCGATGACCAGTTTGTTCCTCTAATAACTTTAGATCATTTGAATTTCTTTGAATTTAAAACATTTTACATGTACAGTAGTATAATTTGATGTCATTTGAATGAGGTATTCCTGGGCGAACATTTTTTACCTAACCTGTGGGTTTTTTTTTTTACCAAAAGAACTTAAAATGGCGATAAAACTATAAAGAATTGATAGAATTACATGTTTTTTGGTTTATAAACCAGATATTACTTGCATGAGACATCGTGAATTTTAATTCAATTTTTTGATGAGTAATGGGCAGTTGTAAAGTATTTTATATTTTTTGAGATTTGCATAAGTTTTTCATTCTGTTTTTTTTTTTTTTTTTTATTTTTTTTTTCAATGAAAACTTAAGATTCCACAAGTAGAATTTTATGACATAAATGTCATTTAAATTAGTTTTTCCTGGGCTTTTCAAAAACATACATTTTCCTATTTCTGCATGTGGTATTATTAAGAATTTATAGTTATATTTGTAAAAAGACACGTATTTTCCCATTAAAAACGGGTAAAATATTTGAGATCTGTGCTTATGCGTTGCCTAAAAAAGTGAAAAATATGCAAAATGCCATAATCTGAATTTATGTTTTTTGTTATATTTACCATAATTGTATTACTTCAAATAGAAACATAGCAGGAATTTCCCTGTTTCATTACGGTTTTTATTGTAGGTTATCAAAATCCTTACATTTACACTTATTTTCACTTATTTGCACTCATATTGAAGATGCAACATAAAAATTTGACATTATGTCTTCATGTAAATATTCACAACTTGAGAGCGAATGGAGATAAAGCCTTAATTTTTTTTCACTGATTCAGAAATTTGAATGAGATTATTAAAACTGTGTTTATCTTAAGTTTTGAGTACATTTATTTTTATCAAATGTGTTCATGCTGGCCCACTGTGCCACTGTCAATAATATATATTAAGCAGAAAGTTCACATATGCTACACCAAATTATAAATGTAGATATTTTTAATATGCTTTGAATGGTGCTTCAAAAAAACAAACATTCTTGATAAATACCTAGAATGGAGCAACATTTTGGATAATTTACTTCTGATTGAAATGTTAATGTTAATTTATTTTCCTCAAATACAGTTTGAGGATTTAAAAAATTCCACACAACCTGTAAGGTAACAGTGAAAATTGAATGGCACATTCATTAATGACCAACCCTGTTTTTAGCAAAATTTGCTTTTTTTCATGCTTTCAAAAACTGTTGGAAGTTTTTTAAAATTTTCATTAAATTACAAGAATTTAGAGGGTTTTGTTAGGTAAATCTTTAGGTTAATCTTTTTTGCAGTCTTAAAGACTGCAAAAAAAAGGCTCTGATACTTATGCAATATTTTAGAGAAAATTTTCACTATCCAAAATTCTACATATCTTTGAAGAACCTGGTTTATTCCAGAAAATCTATTATAATTTTTTTCCCTAGATTTTATACCTTGCTGTTGTATTGTATGCACCAAGTTTGGCATTGAAATATGGTATTTATTGCATTATTGTGAATTTAGATTATAGTTGTTTATTATAGAAGTACTTAATGCTTCAATCGGAATAAATATTAATGAAAGTTACCCAATTTATTTGTTAAACTTTTTGAGCAACTAAAATTTTTAATGATTTTGTCCATTTAGAATCGGAGACATTAAGATACAACGAAATGTTTTGAAATTTCTTGACATCATTAAAGACACAAATGAATCATTTCCTTTAAATCAAAAATTTAATTTGTATCTTTACGATTCCCAATTTTGTTCGATTCCTGGTGAAACTGAAAAAGTCATTTAAGAAAAAATTTTTCCTTGTTGCCTAAAAATTTGGTAGGATTAAGTCCAAAAACAAAATTTTTGCAATTTTAAGTCTGATAATTTTTGGTCCAAAAAGATTATTTTTGTGTCCTAAAAATGTGTTTGTTACTTTTTCATATTTTCATATTAGGCTCCTTTTGTCTCACATAGCCTTTTTACCGAATGAAAAATTGTAAATTTTGAAGATAATTGGAGTCCTATCAATTTGCTCCTGTCAATCCAGGTGTTTTTCTACAAAATATTTATTAGTTTTGTCTGAAGTTTATTATGGAAAAGCAAGCGACAGTTTTAGATTTTTGAAGAACTCTAGCTCTGTGCTCAAAAACAAATAAAATTTTTACTTAAAATTGACATATGATTTTTTCTCAAAAAAATTTTATCAGTTATCAGTTATGATAAGTTGTCAGAAAATTATTTAGTACACAATTTTTGAATGTTGTTAAAAAATAATTTTCATCATGCAGGCTATTTTAAAAACTATAGGGCTTCTTTGAAGTAAACCTAAAGTTAAAAATAAGATTTTAGAGAAAGATAACTAACAATTAAAATAATCTTTAAAAGTAACTATAATAAAAATTGAAAGTGACAAAAAAACTCTTATAAATAATGTAGAACTACATTATGGTATACTATTCAGCAATAAATCCACTCTTGAATATTATCTTGATGATCCTCATAATTACAATCTTATCATTTTTTTTCTCAATCATTCGTAAGATCATTGGTTAACTCATGTGTTACTCGTCACTTAGAGACGCTCAATCTGTTTTCTGATCATCGGTATGATTTTCATTCTAGCAGGCCCACTGATGATACTCTGGCTGTCATTTGTGAACGTGTTAATCAATCTCTTGATGTTTGCGGTAAATCTATTGCACTCGATACCTCTAAGCCATTTGGCAACGTGTATGACATGCTGGACTTCTCCACAAGATGAAGCCTTATTGTATTTCTTGTGAAGTTTTGAATATCATTAAGTCTTTTTTGTCAGGTAGAGAAATCAAGGTGGTCTTTGATGGCCACTTTTCGAACTGTTACTCTGTGAATTGCGGTGTCCTTTCAGGTTCTGTTCTAGGGTCTACTTTTTTCTAATTTTCATTAATGATTTGACTGATATTATTCTTGATTTGGAAGATGATTGGTTGATGTCATTCACTGCTTCCAAAAGGAAGCTTGTTTCCATAAACCGCTTTAGGGGACCTTTCCTTCCATCTGTGCTGATGAATGATAGTGAACTCATTGAATTTACGCAGATTCGATTATTGGGCCTAATGTTTTCAAATATCTTCTCTTGGAGTTTTACAATGAATCCATAGCAAAATTTCCTGTCATGAAGGCTGGATCTCTATCTATTCTGGGTGTGACACTTTTTCCTTCCTGGGTGTATACTTTTGTCTCTAAGGATATCATTCAGCCATGTATTGAATATTGCTGTCATCTTTGGGTTGGAGCCTCTGCTTTATGTCTACGTTTTTTTGACTGAGCTCAGAAGAGTTTACTCACCCTTGTTGGTCCTGATCTTTGTTAGCTTCATTGTCATTGTTCTATAAGTATTTTTATAGACACAGTTCTGATGATTTGAAAAGGAGTAATACGTTAAGACTTTCTCAAGGACCACAAAACTTCTGTCTGCTACTCATCCTTTAACGGTACAGATCTCTAAATTTCACAAAAACTTTTATTCATCAAGCTTCTTACATACTACTCATTTGTGGAACTCTCTCCTAATTTACAACTGCTGACTGCAAAGAAATGAACTCAAACAAATTCACACCACGGGTGTTTTCAAGAGTTGCAAGTAACTTGACAGCCACATTGCCCAAAACAACAGATAGCACTTAAAAGTTTACTTTTTTCAAAACAAATACTTCAAGAGTTGCAAGTAATTTGACAACCGCATTTTGACGAAAGTCGTACTATACAGTTTGTTAGTTAATCAACAGTATAAATACTAAATTAGATATGTCATTGAGAAAGATATCATCATCGAGTCCAAAGAGGCGGATTTCAGCTATCAGTTTCCTAGCTGTTGCAGTGCAGTAATTGAATCATTATGAGATATGGGCAGTGAATACATACCAGAATTGAAACTTACAAACAAATCTGTTTTTATGGATTCTAAGAATAAATAAACTCTATCAACCTATTTTGGTGAAAGAGTCATAAAATCCCAGTTCTCAGTTTATTGTAAATTTCCAATGGTTTAATGGTTGTGAAGTAAAATGCAGTTTCAATCATCTCTTGGAGATATATAAATGTTTTATTGACATCAGCTATGGTATTTAGTTGCTAGAAGTGTGTACCAAAATGAAGCATTTTGCATTTCTATTAAATATTAACTTGAAATCCGATTCTGCTTTTTCTTACTAGATTATTTTATCTCTATTTTAAATCAAAAATTTACTTTAATACCAAAAGCAAAAATAAAAGTTTCTTTTAACTAGAGGTGGTTAATGCAATTGCCTAGAATAATAGGTTAAATAATGCATGTTTACTTTTATCAAAGTCAATTCTGATAAAACTTTTGACCATTATGTTATGCTAGTTAGAAATTTTTTCAATTTAAAATGTTCTGCGGAACTTTTAAGCACTAAATGGCTTCTATACAGCAATTTCTGCAGCAATTATTGCATTTTTAAAAAAACTAAAAGTGATGTTGAAAAATATATTCTGCAAAAGTCATAGATTTTGTCCTTGATGATGATTCAGGTCTTTTATCTTTGAATGATTCTTCTTCTGGTGATAAAGAAGTGTTTGTCACTGATTCAGAAGCGGATGAATTAATTACTTTAGACAATTGTAACTCAGGTTTGTAAGGTGAATTACTTGAGGAAGAAGAAAACAATGATATTTTTGATACTACTCCTCACCTTCAAGTTTGCTGCTCTAAGATCTAAACCTCCCTTTTGAGAAGAGCCCTTGCACAAGAACAAGAAATCTAGTGAGTTTCAAAGTTATTACGTATATTTCTTTATATAAACAAATATGAACTGTTCACTTCTCGTGATATCCGATTATATACAGCATCAACCCTTTACCGAAGTGTTAAAGTCAAGCCTTAAATTCATTTGTGTTATATGTTGAATTTATGGGATGCAACAGGTCATAAAAAACTTCTCAATCATTATATTTACATTAGGTAATATTAGGTGAGAAATATGAAAAGAACGTAAAAATTAAACAAATATATGTTTACCTCGTTAGTCACTGAAAATGATTATTGACGTTTTGCTGAGACATTTCATGTTGATGAATCTCTTCTGCTTTGGAAAGGGTGATTAACTTTTAAACTATGTTTATTCAATTAAATTTAATAAATTTATCTAATCTTGGATAAGACGTGGTTGAATACAATAATTATAAAATATTTGTTAAATCCAACACAGAAACATTACAAAGAACATTTAAACGAACAATTTTCTCCTTTCCACTCTTAATTTAACGTTTAAAGATTTGCAAAGAGGGAGAAGTTTTAACAAAATTTGGAAGTGTGTTCCAAATAAGACTGCCTTTAAACTGAAATGAGTTTTTTCTATAGGTCATAGAAAGAGCTGGAGGGAAATTTAATACAAAAGTGCGTCTAAGGTTGTGCGGTACACATTTTTTAGAGAAAATATCTTGAATTAGTTTCGGAGTCAAATGATTGATTGACGTACAAAACTCCCGGGTACATTTGGACTTTGGTGATCTACACGGGAGCAAATACAAACATTTGTGAGCAATATCACACAAAGAAAATGTTTTATATTGGTTTTTTTATGATTGGTGACATGTTATTTTGCTTATTTATTATATTAATTGTTTAAAACCCACTTTAAGGACCACTTTTTCAAAAGTTAACCTACATATCATCTACGCCAAAGATATCAATCACTTTAGACTATTCTCACCCTTTTAAACCTGGAAACCTGCTCATCCTCAGTATTCAATCTATTTTCATCCATTAAATATGACTGTATACTTCTCTGTTATGTGTCTATTTAGACCTTGTATTCACTTTAAAATAGTATTTTAAAATGGAAATTTTTACCGAGCCCAACTGTTTCTAATAATAAACTCGGTCTTATGCTATTGGCTTAGCCTTTTTAGATTAGTCAGTCGTGTTTATTTATGATTCTGTCAAATTTTGTATCATTTGAAATTAAAAGTTCTGATAATTTGTAAATATTGGAGATTTGTATACCAAAATTTTTCTATTAATAGCTTCCTTTTGTCTTGATCATTGTTGAAAAATTTTCTGGATTTTCTAATTTGCTTTTTTCCTTAAAATTTTTATCATATTGTTTTTAAAATTTTGTATCAAGTTGGGCCAAAGAGCAGCTCTTATTTTCATGGGTCATTCTCTAACAAGCTTGCCAATTTGTCTGAGGAAATTAAATTTAATTTGTTATTTATCAACAAAAGAAATTGTGTCCTATTAGTCAACATAAAAATCTTGGAAAGTGTCATACCATCCTCAAAATATAAATAATTAAATCAGCCTCTGATGTAAAACTTACTTATATCTTTGTATCAAAATGCAGTTTTATGGCGTAATAGTTAATAAGCATAAAATTTTCAAAACAATTCCTTTAAGCTCTGAAAGTATTTATTTATTTTTTTTTAATAATCATGCTTTAAGAAGAATATGGTTTAAAGAAACAGGCTTTGTTATCAGTGTGTATTTAAAGTAGACTCATATGCTAAAGTGTGCTCAAATGCTTAATAAATAGACCCAAACACAAAATGGTAAAAGAGAAGGTGTCTGGGTTTTTGATTAACCATTCTCTTGCATTTATTCATGAATAGGTTTCAAAAAGCATTTTCCTAACAATTTTCTTTATGGACATGTGCGTTGTTTTGATATTATGTTCAGAACACATTATTATGACTGTACTCTAGAAATATGTATGTTGTTTTCACATTTTGTTTAGAAAACTTTACTATGATTGTACTTATGTGTGATTATTTTACAAGTGAATTTTTTTAGTTGCTGGTCTTCCTCTGGCATCAACACTCATTAGTGCAGGTTTGGTGTGTACGTTTTATACTACGCTTGGTGGGATAAAAGCTGTAATTTGGATAGATGTATTTCAAGCCGGAGTGATGGTTACTGGATTAGTTGTCGTGATGATCATGGGGTTAATAGATATTGGAGGATTTGGCGAACTCTTTCGTCTAGCATCTGAAGGAGATAGACTTAAGGTGTTTGAGTAAGTACTTCAAAATTTCAGCTTGAGACTTGAGTTACTAGATTCATTCTTGCCCTTGAATATCCCTGAAAAGGGTGTAGAGTAACTGTATTTTCAAGAACTTAGTGGGTTGTGAGTGTATAGACTACCTTTGAAATCTAATTTTTGGATGTATTATTGATATAGAGACATGCTTGGGCTGACTATTTAGAGGGATTTTGGTACCAGGCAAAGTAATTAAACTGGTTATATAGTCTAACAATCATATAAACCTTGGAAAAGAACTAAACTGGATAATTTTCACCAAATATTTTTTTTTACTAACATAAAAAACATATTCTGAAAAGTTAAGTGGAACAGCAAAAATGGTCATTGCTAGCTAAAAGAAAACTGCTGTTATTTTGGTGTGAGGAATCATATCAAACTTTAGATGGAATGATTTCTAAAATGTTTTAGCAATTAGTTATGCAATGACCCATGGTATAGAAAGGTATTGTCAATCACCATGCTAAAATTAAAAGATATTTAAAATATATATCAACTAGTTGATGATTGCCCAATTTTCCTTGTGTTATAATTATCTTAGATTTATATATAAATATCTATTACAATGTTAATATCAATATTATTTTTGGTACTTGACCCAAATATGTCAAGATATAATCATTTTAGTGCTGAAAATTATTTTGAAGTTCCATTTTTTTTTTTCATTTTTTTTTTTTTTTTCATTTTTTTGTTTCTGCTGCTCAAACGGGAATTTTGTCAGATGCAGAGTCGCAATTTTATTAAAATTTTATCTTGATTTTAGAAAATTTTATTTTTGATTATTTTGACATGTCAAACATTTGGAAAATGTTATCAGATCCACTTCCCAGGCACCATAGAATGTTAAATATGATTTCAAAATTACAATTAAAGTTTTTAACGAAAAATAACTTTCTGATTTTGTTTAAATTTTATAATTTATAATATTTTTTGGTAATCTTAGCGCTTTTTGGTTCTCTTAGCCTTTTTTTACTTATCTTGGCCTTTTTTGGTTACCAATATTCACAGCTTTACCAGGTATTGATTTTGAAATACCTGACAACCCAATTGAGATGGATGTTTATGGTTATTTTTATGTTTGGGACAATAGCACAGCTCAATGACACATATTTATTTACATTTAATTCTTCCAAAAATTGTCTTTTTTAATGATTTTTTTTTTAAGATGTCCTATGGTGTGAATATGGGTGAGTGATGATTTTTTTTTGAAGAGACGAAGGTATAAGCTAAAGAAATAATCCCTCACTGAACTTCTACACTTGAATAGAACAATAGTTTTGCTCAATAGTGTAAAGAGAGATTTTTTTTTTTTTTTTTGCTCAAAAAACCAGGCCCCAGCAGATACATTATAAAAAAATACCCAGTGCGTTAAGGGTTAGCTGTTTTGGTTATATTGGCTTTTTGAAAATATTTTCCGACTTTTAAAAATAAAATTTTTTTTCGGAAATTGTTTCTATTCTAAAAATATCATATTCTGAAAATACTGTATTTTGAAAATACCTTGTTCTGGAAATATCGTGTTCTGAAATTATCATATTCTGAAAATGCCACATTCTGAAAATATCGTATTAGATGCTAAAAAAATTTTATGTGTTTTTATGTCAATAATTTTGTTTCCTTTTTGTCAAAATCTTTTATGGTGTTAGGAAATATAGTATTTTCGTGTGAGTTACTAGCTAACCAATGCAACTCAATTATTTATTAATTTATTATTTTGGTTTCAATACTGATTTTTTAACTGGTATTAGATTAATTTTCAAACAACTATCTTTTTTGTTATTAAATTTGGATTATGCGGAATGTTTTCATAGTATCATAGTATTATTGTTGCTGAACAATAAATTTTTGCACAAGGCTCCATTAGTAACTTGTGCTTGCTATCTTTGTCCACGGTTTCATTAATGCTTACTATTTTATTTATTTTTTAATTTCATAGAACTATTAATTATTCCCGGTAATCAACTTAATGCTTTGTCTATTAATTCATTTTTATAGTTTCAATCCTGATCCCACTGTACGAAATACATTTTGGACACTTGTTATTGGTGGTACATTTACAGCTATGCCAGTATGGACTGTATGTCAACCTGCTATTCAACGCTTTCAAGCTGCTAAGACTTTGGAGCAATCAAAAAAGTTAGTCTTTTCAAAAAAAAAATATACATATATGCATATATATATATATATATATATAATTTTTAATTCAACTAGTTTATTCTTATGTTTTTTGTGAAACTTGGTTTTGATTTTAAAAATACTTTCCTCACAATTGCTGATATTGCATAAATAATATAAACATTAATAAACAATTTAGAACGTAGGAATACTGCCTACATATTTATTATTTTACTTCTTACATGATTGTTTTTAGAAATAATTCCAAAGTACTCTGGCGTGTTACAGTTATTTAAAAGTCCACAATTAAATTTAAATTTTGACATAAATTATTTTTACCAAAGTCAATTGCAACTCATGAGAATAAGTGAAGAAATATTCTAAATCTTGTCTTTGCACGTATCTGCCTTATTTTTTGTTTTGAATAGTATTTTTGTTTTCAGTCTCAAATCTCTCATAAAAAAAAATTATGTAATATATTACTTATTGTTTACTTAAATTTTTTCTTAGTAAGGCTCTGTAAAAATGTCTGACTCTCGATATCAGATTGAGGAGCAATTAAAAAAAAGGAATAAAACAAAGGAATTAAATAAAGATAAGAAAAAAGATAGCACAAGCCATAAATTCGAAGATATTGTTGATATCACGTCATCTGATAAACCCAGCAGTTATTTTAAATGTGCAAATTTAATAATATCGCATTTGTAAAAAAATGCAGGTTGTCCCTCAACTTTATCCACTTTGGATTGCAATAATAAATTTAAACGATGGGTAAGGCTGTTGGGGGACAGCCATGCGCCAAATAAAAGAAGCCCCAAATAATTACTTATAAATAAATCTTGTATGAACACATTTTAACAAAAGTAAAACTAAAATATTTTTGTTCACAATATTTATCCACATCTTTATTTATGCTTCCTCCCAATTTGAAGGAAATAACATTAAACAGATAATAAATCAGATTTCTACTTGAAAATTAATATAGGGAACCTTCCAATATAAATCTTATACAAGGTCAAAAACACATTTAAAGCTAGAACTAGCGGCACCATTTCAAAATAGAGAGAGAGTGAAAAAGTTACTATTTAAACCAAAATATCTAAGAAATAATCTTCTAGTTTTGCGTGTTCTATTAATGAAATCAACTTGAAATTTTATAAGTTTTCCAACTTTTTTCCAAACTCAGCCTTCCTTAAAACATTTTGTTTCATCATCAACATGCAGTTTTTTGCTTTCACTTGACGTGAAAAAAATTGTTTTGTTGGTTTTTACTGTAACTTATTTTATTTTGCAAAATTGTCTTGTCGATAAGAACGATCCTACTTTTGGAAAAATGACATTTTGACTGATTGCACTTATGTCTGGATGCTAAAACAAGGAAAAGTGGATTTATTAATTCATCGTGTCATAGCCTCAATTATGATCCGTGTTTACTCAAATTTTGAGGCACTTTTCCTTAATTCCTTTAAAAACTGTTATGACGTAGTGGAGGTCAGTCATTGCTGGGTTGTGGCCCAAATATGTTATTATGCTGAGTAACTTATATTTGGATGGTTTATACAATGAGTCTTATTTTAAATTATTTATTAAACTATAAAATTAAATCATTGAGCACAAATGTTGTAAGTAGTTCATTCTGCGCACTCTTTTTGGAAATTTATAGACTTTTTTGTGGTAATCATATCAATTTGTAATCTTTTAATGTTTTAATGTAATGTTTGTAAAGCTGTATTTCACTAACTATTCCAATTTTTACGTAATCTTGCATGATGCTCTAGGATAGTATGTTTATATTATAGAATTGATATATGAACTTTTTCTACAGTTAGAATTTCTTTTTAAATAAAAAAAATTGACATAAAGTTTTGAATAAAATTTTATGTTTACAGCTAATCATTCTAAGGCTATGAGTATTAGTGATATTATCTGGAGCTTCTCGCTACAGCTAATCATTCTAAGGCTATGAGTATTAGTGATATTATCTGGAGCTTCTCGCTACTGCTGATTTTATTCATAAAATGAGTTTAAAACTGAATGATGAAACACATTTCTTCTAAATATTACATGCAGAAATTTATCTTTAAACATTCATGTTTTTGTTTAGAGCATTGTTTATGAACATTCCTGGGCTTATTTTTATTGTTTGTTTATGTGCCATTGATGGCTTGGTTATTTATGCAGTGTATCATAAATGCAATATTGGAGTTAAGGGTATGAAAGCTGTGACTAGCAATGACCAGGTAATGTTGATAAACCTCTTTCTTTAAAGTTTTTTAAATGAATATTGGTTGAAAAATATTTTTCTGCAGACTAGGTTTTCAAACCAAGCAGAAAAATTTAGAAACGGTAGTTGCAGAGTGATATTAGGGATAGAATAACTTTTAATTTTACAATAATTTCACATAGCTTTGCAGCCTTTTTACGTCTGCATTTTCTTTTTCTAGTAGATGAAAAACTGCAAAACTTGAAACCATTATATAAATAAAAGCTTCAAAACTAATCCAGAAATTTATTGACCTATATCATCCTTGTTTATTGTTAATAAAAATGATATAAAGGTTTTCCTTGAGCAGAAAAATGGCTTTCTTCTGTAAGAGAAGACGTTTATAAATTTAATACTTTTTTTTTTTTTTTTAAGAATTCCACCTCATTCTGTTGTTAACATTTCAAAATAATGACAAGCTTCAAATCTTACAAAATCTGTTTATACCATTTATCATAAGAGACTATTAGAAAAAAATTATTTAAAATTTTCTGAGAATATTACCTTTTGGTGTAATTTTTTTTTTTTTATTTTAAGGTTTCGCAAAATGAAGCCTTTCCTAGTTCTTGCATTTATTAATTATAGAGCTTTCAACTTGATAGTTGTCCCCGGACAATTCCCCCTAGGATTATTGCCCCCTCCCCCTTGGATAAATGCCCGCAATATTTTTATTTTAAAAAGGTATTAATTAGTTGGCTAAAATATAGTAAACAATCGTGAATGGAATGAAAGACAACATATACTGATTTAATACTGATGTCTGGAAAAAAAAAATCCATAATGGTAGTTTTTTATAATAAAAAATTGAGAACAACAAGGCAACAAGAAAGCAAATATTTTTTTAAAAGTATTAAGCTGTTTTTTAAAACGGTGAAGTGGAGCTGTTTTTCAACATTATGTTTTAACAATCATACAACTGTTGATAAGAACAGCAACAAATTAATGTATTATCCCAGTCAAACGAGGTACAGCTAGAATACCAATGAATTCTAAACACCTTTGGCATTTTTCAGTTAAAGTGACATATATGTGGTGCTCATTGGGTGAGAGGATATTGTGGAAGTACTAATTACCTCCATGAAATGATGTGATGAAAAGAAGTTATGGGATGGGGAGTTTGTAAAAATAAAAAGTCGATGTGATAATTTACTGAAAAAATATGTACTGTAAAAACAGTCACTGAAAAAAACTTAAACGAAAATATGAGGTTCCCAGCCATATTGCTAATTCAAACCGTTAATTCTTTTTCCCGATTGCAGTCAAAACAGCCAACGAGGAAAAACGATTTTAAGACATGGATTAAACTCTGTAGTTGTAGCATACATGATTGATAAATCAGTGTCAACTGTAGAACATATATTTAATGGGTGGAACTTATTCCTTTCAACACTATTTAAACAAATAAACTTTAAACCAGAAAAAGCATTACTTTTGAAAGAAGTTCCTAAAAGTTTTATGAAAACAGGGCAGTCTGACTGATTTTATTCTTGATGAAACTGAGTTTAAATTCCTGCAAGCATCAAATTTAGAAATTAGCTCTCAATATTCAGTAGTTACGAGAACATAGTAACTCTTATTGGTGTTTCACCTCATGGAGGTGGAATTTTTGGTAATATTTATCCTGGCTCAATGTCAGATTCAGAGGTAACCGAAAAGAGTTGAGCAATTTTTGGTTGACAAAGATCAGGAAATAATGATTGATGGAGGTTTTTTCTATTTAAGAACTTTGTGGGGTTTTCTTAATTAGACCTAAACAAAAGGATTGCGTTTAATTTCAACAAACCAATGTTGCTAAAAACTTTGGTATTGTGTCTCAAATTAATGTTGAGCAGTTCATTAGCAGAGTACGGAATTGGAACAATTTAAATCAAGTTTTACCTATAAATAGATTCGACATGGTTTCTTCAACATGGAAAGCTATTTGCTCTATTGTGAAGTTAACGATGCTTCCAATCGGACCAAATAAATAACAAATATTTTTTTAAATTAGTAAAAACAAATCAGTTATAAATGTGTCAAATGGAATTAAAAAACAGTAAAATCAATGCTGTCCATAAAAACAATAATTTTTACAAACATGCAGTTCTTGATAAATGGTATGAATTGTTTTTAGTTCTCAAATGTTAGTATCTTTCCAAGTATAAATTTACTAAGACTTTCTCTATCCATTTTTTCGTTATGGTTCCAACAAAATATTCTGCTGTTACTAAATTTTGCGTCAAAGATTTCTATAAAAATATCCGTTTGCATCTTGTCATCTCCCACAATTAAGAAGCAATTAGATTTAAACGATTCGGGTTGGTATGAAAACAATACTTAGCATTTTTGCACCTGTCTTTTTTATATGAATAGGGCAAATAGTAATCAAACTTAATCTGAATTTTGGTAACGCAGAAACATGGTTCAATAAAAAGGCTATAATATTATATCCAGCAAAATTTCAGCCTGTTGTACAGGTGTTGAATAGTACAGGTGGTGGAAGAAAACTCATTTATTTTATTGGTTTTTAATTTTAATCTCTAATTTAGATTTTATGAGTTAAAATTTTTTTGAGAATTAAACTGATGGATCTGTAGAAAGTTTGGACCTTATGCTATTTTTCCTATCATCCAAACTATTATCTGTCAATTTCAGTTAATTTGGAGGAGTAAAAGTCTTGGTATGGTAAAAAGCAGTTAAAGTGAACTAACAAAATTCCGTGCAGGTATTAAGCAAAGACAACAGACAACACAGGACACTTCCAAACAGATCCTCGGGGTATACTTCCATACATTACACCTGCAGCAACAGTGAATTTACCACGTTGAACACTGCCTTTTTGAATATTTTATTTGTTCTTTTTGCATGAGGAACATAAACAATTATTTAAACAGGCAAAAAAAATTTTTGCTTTCCAAAAAATACTTAAAGGAAGCCAATGATATTTTGGCAGCATTCACGATGGCTATAATTTCAAAAAAAACTAGTTTAAGATGCCTGAGCATTATTAGACCTAGGGTATATTCCAAGCAATTTTAGCTGATAGCAGTTTTTCGGTTAAGATTGAGTTTTCTATTTAATTTTTTTGGACCTCTAGAATGGCTAGCACAGCCTTGTTATCATATAAAGTGAAGCTATTTCACTTCTTTTAAAATTGTTTTCATACTCTCAAATGCAGCCATGCTGCTGAACAGTACCATGTTGGATTATTGCAAGTAAATATTGGTTACCACTTCATGCTGTTACATATATTGTAATCATGAAAATATCTGGTGGGAGATCTGATTTTAAATCCATTCTTGCTGATAAAATGTAAGATTTGCAATTAAGTTATATATTTTGTTATTGCAAACAAGGAGAACATTAAAAAAAGCAGGGTAACAAGACAACTTTGCACAAACAGCCATGTATAATGCAGTGCTGTAGTCAACTCTCTCTCCACATGCTAACACCAAAAAGCCCTGACATACTAAATGAAACTGGTCGACTGGCGGAGACCTGAATGTAGCTATGTACCAGAGTCACATGACACCACTCAATGAGTGATGTCCTACCAGTCACAGTATTCATTGATACTATGGGTTCTTGCACACCTATGCTGGATCATTAATAAATAATGCAGCTTATAGGAGGGATCGAGCATTTTTGAATCTTTCAGGTGAGCACTGCTTTGAAATCTTTTACAGATTACTTTTCCCTTGGTTATTTTGAGTTTACACAGTCAATTTGTATGACTTTTTTTAACTTTTTTTGTAGTTGTTGTAGAAATGTGAAAGAAATATTGATATAAAATAGCTTATCATCGCAAATCAAACAAAATCAAAATTTTTAAAATTAAATGACTGAGAACTGTGAGGTTCGAACACAAAGTAGAAATCATAATAAGTTTTTTGTTGGTTTTGTTCAATACAAAATTCATGAATTTGAATATCAACAGATAATAAATCTCGACTTTTAATTGTCCATAAAGCGCAACTTATCAGCAAAAAAACTTTAATATGACTCCTTAATTCAAACGACTTGCAATTTTCTTCTTTTTACTTTTGGTGTCATAAGCTTCAAACCATAACTGCAAAATCTGGGCATAGTCGTTATCATCAAGAATAGCTGGAAACTTGCATATTCTCTTGTAAGACATGTGCAAATCAAATTCATCAACAAAAACGACCTCTCTACTTTAGCAGTTGAAGGCTGTATCAATCACTGCTGTAGTAGTAAGCAATCTTGTCAGCTCTGAGTGATGGATTGCAACATCATCTGTCATCCAAGATGATAACATTTGAAAGGTGCTCTTCTGATTGTGTTGTAGGCCTTACTCTTCTTCTTCTATATTGGCAATTGTCTTATATAGCTCTTTTTTTCTTCTTTGGCTCATCACTTGCAGTAGTGCTGTTAATCTTGACTTAATGATATTAGACATTGTTATGCATTTACTCAATCGCTAGATTGCTTCTCTTCCCATAAATACATCAAATATCTATTTCTTTAAATAACGTTTTTAATAGAATATTAAATTTTTGGTTTAACTATCTTGCCGTGACCTTGAATATGAATAAATATGTGTTATAAAGTTAAACTCAAACTATTTTATCCCCTTTGTCTATATTTCAAAGAAAAAGCGATTAGGGTGTTATAATAATTATTTAATAGATAAAGTTAAATGCAATTATTTTTAAAAATTAATCACCCTCTTCCTTTTTATAATAGTGCTAATGTCAGGTGATCTTTTGCCAAAAGTTTGCTTATTGCGATTATGACGCTAATATAGATAGACGAGAAGGGCATATATATGGATCAAATATAATTCATTCTAGTATTTTCACTTAAAAAAAAACTTTTTTGATTTTTCAAACTACAAAATTTGCATCTCAATATAAAAACTTTTTTATAATAATCAACAAATAAAAGTTTGAAGTATTTTAGTAAAACTAAAATTTTCAAGTTGTTTTTTTTGTGTCAACAAAATCTTTTTTTAACTTATCGAACAATGCTTTATTTTAATCATAGAAATGCAGTTTAAGCCTACATTTTATTTACTGTGTAAAACAAATCATACTTCTGAGAAATGAGCAGTAGTTTCAAAATATGTATAGGTGAAAAAAAAAATAGAACTTCAAAAAATTTAAAATAAACCTGGAGGAAAACTAATTATTCAATGATTTTAAGATATAAGCAAATATGTTTATATACTTACAGTATAGTAAGACAGCTTAAAACCTACTTAAATAATCAACTGGAATATAAAATACATGAAGATTACTATAAGATATAATTTATTTATTTTTTTTTAATTAAGTAACTTTATGAAACATTTTTATTTTAAAGTCCCAGCTACTTTTTACATATACTGGACCTCAATACTATTGCTGCTTTAGCGATGTCAGACTTGTTCATCTGCGGCTAAAATCATCAAAATGGCGCATAAAATCTTCTACCAAAGATCTTGCTTCAAAATGTGAATAATTGAAACATTTTTATTAAAACAAGTTGTATTTTCAGGCTCATGTAGTTTTTTTGATTTATTTGGGCACATAAGAACAAAAAATGTTCATACAGTATTTAATCTTTTCCTTTGTTGTACAAAACATTTACTCCTTTTTCTTCTGGAAACTCATTCCTAATCTTCCATGACACAAAATAGGGTATAGCAAGCCTACGTCCTTTTCCCAGACGACAATTTGCCCACTAAGTAAATTGCTTGTAAGCTGCAAAGTCCAAGGATCTAAAATAAAGAAAGATTTAAGTAGATGGTTTAAATCGTAGTCAGACAATTGTCTGTAAACCAGGGCTGCATATAAGAGTCGGTCAACACTTATAGGTGCATACAAGTGTCCGATAGTAGTTTGTTCGTTTCATAAAGTTGCTTAATTTAAAAATAAAAAATTGAACTATTCATTATATCTTATAATCTTATTTAGAAAGATATGTTTGAGAGATCATCTCAAACTTCCACACTATGATGCTTTTTCACTTTATTTATATATAAGGTTTTTATGTGCTTTTAAATTTTATATATCAGTTGATCTTTTAAGTAGGTTTTAAACTGTTTTACTGGACTATAAGTATATAAACATATCTTCCTATACCTTAACATCATTAGCTCTCATCCACAGGTTTGTTTTGAATTTTATCCAAGTTTTAATGTTTTTTCTTTCCTCTATACATATTTTAAAATTACATTTTATTTCATTTCTCAGAAGTATGATTTGATTTGATTTGCCATTACAAAGACTAATTAATTAAACTAATTACAAAAAAAAACTAATTAACTAATTATTCATTTACTTTAGTATTATTTTGTATAGAGGCAAGTTCCTGCAAAGTAACACAGGAACAGTATAAAATTATACTAGAAAATTGTGAGCACTTAGATAGTAAGACTAAAAATTCTTAGAAAAAATGATGCATAGTAAAAGAACAAAAAATTATAAAAAGAAATGAAAAACAAAAAAAACACGATAATTGGTGACGTCTGCCGAAGATGTCTAATATAAGGAGGAAGTATTAGTAATGATAGAAAAAATAATAATAAAAGACTTAATAAGCTAATAACAATAAGGAAATTTTAAATGATAAAAAATGATGATAAAAATATTAAAATAATGAATAAAAACAGATACACAATGATTACCTAGAATACCAAGACTAAACTTTGTCTCTCCTTTTGTCCTTATCATTTTGGTTCTATGTGGGTTCTATACAAAGTAAAAACATTTTAATTGTATGTCTGAATATAATATGTGTATTTTCCTTGTTATTTCATTCTTTGTACTTAATAATATTTTATATTTTAATAGGTCTTTTAGCATACTCCATGATTTTACAGCTTGATAGAGAATAGAGAGGTTTTCATATCATGTTTTACAGTGTTTCTCGCCGGAAAGCTTTGTTTATCATCAGTAGATGATCTGGTATTATACCTGTGTGTGTTGTGTAAAATGATTATGAAATAAAATAATTAGACAACTAATAAAATAGTAATATAAAATTTTGGCAGACACAATAGCGTTATCCAAAGTTATGAAAGTCAAGGGAGAAACATTGTTAGGGAGCTTCCAGAAATAACCTCTCAATGTCTGAGATTTGTATTTGTTGCGCAAGTATCTGTTTTGTTGCGCAAGTATCTGTTTTGTCTTCTTGTTTGATTCCTCAAATTATTACTGTTGTTCTCATGTTTCTATTTGTTTAGTCATCAATATCATCTTCCAAGCGTTTTATCATTTGTTGTTGTCAATCAAGTTTCTTTTGAATGAAGTTTATATTTATATTAAATTTGTAATTTCTAAAACACATATTTTAATAGTATGGTGACGATTAAGATTGGGTTTATATATCTATTGATTGAAATCAGGGTAAAAACATCTCATGTATTGATAATCTTTTTTGGAAATTCATGGCCTATAAAATACTATAAGACAAAATTTTACAAAAAATTTTGTTTAATTAATAGTTTGATTAAAAACTAGGCTAAGAAAATATTGTTATTTTATTCTCCTTAAAATCTGTTAGAGCAGAATATGAAACAGGTTCTGGTTCAAGAAACATTCATATCTAAGAAGATGATATGAAATAATATAAAAGATGTGATATTTAATCTTAAATTTTTAAGATTTTTGTTAGTGTTTTTTAAAAATATGATAAGTCGCAGTGGTCTAGCCTGTGATATGTAGATGAGTACGTTTTGAATTTGGTTCCCCTTAATTTTGAATGTTTCATTATATTATACTTCTGCTATATAAAGTTTGAAAAATGTCATGTATCTTATAATATCAAGCTATTCTGACTGCTAACCAACTATACTATTGTGCTTTCTATGCTTGTAAAAAAATCATATACACTAATCATTGCCCTGTTTTCATGAGCTGACATTTACCTTTTTATGTCAAAAGTACTTTATTTTTTAGATTTTACCATACTTTATTATTAACAAGCTTGGTCACTTGAAGGGTATCCCTGGCTTACTCACAGCCTGCTTGTTTAGTGGAGCTTTGAGGTGAGAAATAACTTAAAAATTGGTTACAAATTATCATAAAATTGTTTATTGTTTGGTCAAAATTGATGCTTCTTCAGTGCATTATGCTATTACTAAAGTTATTTTTTAATAATGCATAAACCCTACTTATTTTTCTAATATTCAAAGATGTTTTAATGACCAAATTCAAGAAAAAAAATTATATGCTTTGTTATAAATCCTTTTATCTAAAATTTTATGGTTGCGCAAATTGATTGTTTGTTAGATGTGCCATTTAACTTTAAATTATTTCTATCAAGTATCTTATTCAATTATTAAAGAGATAAAACGCATGTCATGAGTTATAAAATTTTATTGAGCGACGTTTCAGGAGTCATGCTGCTCCTATCATCAGGCTAATTACAACTTATTTTGTGCTGTTAAATACTTTTCAAATGTAAAGAAATATTTCCAATTTTATTTTCTTTTTTTTTTTTTTTTTTTAATTTGTGCGATGTTAGAAAATATTGCTTTCTGCTAATTTTACCTTGTCAGCTATTTTTAAGATTTTGTTGGGCTTAGTACTCAAGCCCCTTAACAGTTCAAATTTATTTTTGTCAAATTTTTTTTGTTTCTTTTTACACAGTTTTTATGAAGCTATCTAATCAGTTATAAAACCACCTTATTTTAGCATGAATAACACAACTATCTTGATTAAGCTGAAGCACCACATCCATTATGAAACAACCTCTTATAAGCACAGCTTTTATTAAGCCACATCTACTAAGCATATATAACAAACTTTTTCAAACAACATTGTGTAAGCTTAAATAACGCGACATTTATGAACAAACAGATTATGCAAAATTTATGAAGTGGCCTTACGTTATATAAGCGTATGTAGAGCAGCATTTATGAAAAATTTTGCAAATTGGAAGGCCATAGGAGAGATTTTTTGGCATATACAACCACCTGCCAAAATTTCTCATTCAGAGGGACTAAAAACCATCTTTTTTTTCTTCAATAAGTTTTACTCCGAGCATGTTTTAAAAATTTACTTAAATTGCTTTGACCATGAAGTGGTAAAAGTATTGAGTTTTTATTGGAAATACTGGTTTCAAAATTGTATTCGAATCTCTGTGATGTTATGCTATGCAGTCATCTCATCAGTTTTTTACTTTCACTATCATACTTTGAGATTGGCAAAAGGTTTTTAGCAAAAATAAAAATGTATTTCTCCATTTTGGAAGCGCTTTTATCTAAACCAAGCATCCAACTTTATTTTACCATTTCTGTTTCTGGTCTTAATTTAAGGCCTTTTGTGACAATTCTATTGTTTTATAGTCTCTTAAACAATTATTATCATATTTTTCTTAATACATTAAAATTCCGGAGATCCATTCACTCTTTTCTTGTTACTATAGCACTGCTTCTTCAGGTTTGAATTCATTAGCAGCTGTAGTATTGGAAGACATTGTAAAGAAGATTAAACCTGATATTACTGACAAGGCATCTACTCTGGTTTCTAAAATAATTGGTAAGGTTTGTATAAAATTTGATGCTACAAATGATACTTTATTTTACGTATTACATTTATTTAATTTATTTCATCTCTGCTTAAAACAGAAAAGGAAAGAAAAATAACAGAAAATGACTTTGTGTACTGGTCTCATTTCTGCTTTTAGCTCTTTGGGAAAACTCAACATTACTCGTCAAAGGATGGATGCTATGTTTAAATCCATGGGACCATCGTTAGTCAGTGTACCATAGTCAATTTTCTACCACCACATCATCTTAAATTTATCTTATTCAACGTTTTTTGAGAAATCACCATATTATTTAGTAGTTTATAGCCACTGGCATGTATAATAATAGTGTATAATAATTTAAAAAAAACATTTTAACTCTCTGGCAACTTGATCTCTATATTTAATGGAATAAAAAGATTTTGGCTGGAAATTTACATAAAGTTAATTTTTTTTTACTTGTCAAAGTAAAGTAAGTTTTGTTTTGTCTAATTTTTGTGCTTGATGAGTTGTTTCACTAAAAGCTCTGCAATTAGTAAAAATATATTATTCTAGGTTTAATAATACATCTCTAACCCTGTTATTTACTATTTTCAAATATTTTATTTTTAATCAAACTATAACATTTAACTTACAAGATTCCTCTTGGATAAATGTAACTGATATGTTATAAAACTATTACAAGGTGGTCACAGTCCTTGAATATCCTGGACTTTATAGTGCAATTTGAGTTTTGTAATCGAATGTCATGAGATTTACAGTAGTAGCTCTCTTTCATTTTAATATAAAGTGTGGTTATTTGATATAGCAGATGAAACTTTTATTGATGATAGAATTTTCCAATAATTGGTCATTAAAGTATTTAAATCTGTAATTACTTTAATTTTAGTTTTATAAATTTTCTTGTCATAAAACTTAACTCATAAAAATTTGCTGTTGTCGTTGTAGTATATTTTTCTTTTGCCAATATAAAGTTACAATCACTTAATAAATTTTTAACAATTTTTATAAAAAAATATAAAAACAAAACTCTTGATTTTGAAATAGCTCTCCATGTTATTGAATGATATTTAGAGCAATTATTGCTTTGAATTATCTTGATAAAGCAATTAAACAGGACTCATAAATTTGCAAAACAAAAGTCTATTATAATCTTTAAGTTTTAATCCTCCATTTTGAGCATTTTTATGGTTTTTTTATTTTTTAACAAATTTTGTTATTTTCTAAAATTATGAAAATATGGACAAAAGTTAGTCATGATTATAAATCAAATTCAAATTTTTGTTTTGTCTGTTATTGCGTTTTCATAATTTTTATATCTGGCAACATGCCTGATAGTCCCTTGTTATAGACTTAATAAAAGTTACTTTATAACTTAAGCTACTTCAAAACTGAAGATATAGTAATGGAACTTGTATTGACTTGTTTTTTCTAAAAGGGAGTAGTCTTTCATAGTTAAGTGACCATCACTTGACCATCACTTTAGTGTATTCCATGCTTAAGTTAACTGTTGTTAAAATTTCACTTAAAGCTCTTATGATTTTTCCAAAAAAATCAAATAAGTATGCTGCTTGAGCTAATTACAAACTTTTAGGAATTTTCTGTCAGACTCAGAAAAATTTAATAAATTTAGTTTTCAAATCAACTAGTTTAAAATCGCCTGTATCTTTTTAAAACTCTGTGAAGTTTTTCTTCAATCAGCTGAGCGCTTGTGAAAGATCATACTAGTTGTAAAAACTTAGTATTGTCTCTGATGATATAACTATTCTTGATTGTTATTATTAAAATAATACAGAGCTATTAAAAACACCATTGTACATCATTTTAGACAAGATAATATCTTTGTACAGATATAGACTCACATGTTTAATTCAAATTAGGTATCCATAAAGCAACACCATGTTAGGAATTGATCTACCATTTGTGCAAAAATGGATAGCATTTTAATGTTTTGTTTAGTGCAATTAAGATAGATTAGAGAAGTCGCTATAAAGCAAAATGACTGTAATACTTTTCAGTTAGATCTTTTTATTTGGAATTCATAATTGATGACAAAGCACACGTTAAGAGAATGTGTTACATAAATCTCCAAGCAAAAGCTCCTAAAACTAAAAGATTTAAGCAATAGTCCTAAGCGTTATTCTCAATCCCTTCAAATTGATTGGAGAGTGTGAAATTTACTGAGTTCAAATGTTTTAATTTTAGGCCTCAAAACGTTTTTTTTTTTTTTTTGATAAAATTTTTTTGATAAAATTTCTGATAAAAATCTGTTCATTAATTCTTTTTCCTTATACCACAAAGCCATCTGTCAAAAACTTTGCGTAATGTTTTGAAATTTTATCATGATATGTATTTTTTTGTAAGAAATTGTATTCCAATTTTTGAATACTGAGCGCATAAATTTGTGAGGGGTTATGAAAATTTAATTTTTGGTGCTAGGTTATAGGTTTAAATTTATCATACTCAGTGTGATGCATGCGTTCAAACTACAATTAAACCAACACACCCAAAACAGTGGAGCCTAGGGTGTGGCCAATGCACACGGATGCTTAATAATCCAAGAACTTATCTTGATTTATCAATACTTTTGATCAAATCATTTTTTATTTTATTTTTTTAATTAGACTAAAATTTTATTTAGTAATAGTTAATAATTTAAAAGTAATAAAATATTCCATGAAAACAAAAGAACCAAATATTTATTTATGTTCAATATTAGAAAATTTCTTTATAATGGTTTTTTTTTTATTATTTGATCTTACTGGTTAAATTTTATTGGCATAATAGCATAATTTATGATTTCCAGTCAGACACAGTTGTAATTTAATGTTTCCGTGGATATTTTGATGTCTAAATTTCAATTGTTCTCATCTACCTCTCATTTTTCTGTGTATGAGATGGGAATTAAAAACTGAAACATTTAGTAGGTGATCGTGATTTTACATGCTTTTTTCCAATGTATAGGAGATTACCATTTGGTCACTGTGGTCGACTCTGCCCATTTTTGAATAATAAGTTTTGATAACTAGTGGAATTGTGGTCTGAACTCCCCCTCTTGTTACAACTTTAGGCTCATTAGGAATGCAAGTAGTTAGCATGAAGGCATCCCTTATGCCTTTTCAGCCTAGACACATTGAACTGAGGTTATGCTCATAGCATACAATAATATGACCTTTTTTCATCTTTTTAAAATGTTGCTAGATAATCCGTTACGATCTTTATGTAATGTACCAACACTATCTGAACACTGGCATCTTTTTGCAAATATCTGTTGAAGTTTACCAATTGTCTATGTAAATAGTACAATAGCCTTTCTATATCAAATGTTTGGCTAGTGAATAGACAACGATAGTTGCTTGGTAGTCATTATTGCTGCCGTTATCAAAATGGGTATTTCTACCGGTGTAAATTATTGATTTCCAAACATAACCTGTCTTAGCTTCACATAAAATGAAGGATTTTAGTCCGAACCTTGATCGCTTACGTGGGATATATTGTTTCTATGCTAGTCATTCTTTGCAAAACAAGAATAATTTATCAATTGATATATTGCGATCGAGGTAAACATTTCCTGAAACTTATCAATTAGATAGTGGAAGACAGGTAGCATCTTTGGTGCTTTGTTTGGATCTGGGTCTAAAGTGTTGTTGTCAAAAAAATTAAAAAACTTTTCTAACAAAACTGCTTTAGTATGGGGAATCTGCTGGAAAGCCAGGGGTCTCGAATAATGCACTATTGGTATAACACATTTCAGCGGTTGGTTTCCAGATAATACCATAACAAATAACTATGGTGATATAGAGTTTTTTGTCTAATACTTCTACAGGTTTCCATTTTTTCACTCTCATGGTGTTTGAGTTCTTTTCCCTCAAGATACTGTTCTGCAAATAGATTGGTTTGATCAGCAATGTACTTACAAAGTTCATTGGTAAAAAAGTTTTTAAATATTTTAAGCGGATTGTCTGATTGTATGTTAACAAATACACCTAGATTATCAGTGAGTATTTTTATGTCTGCTATTGGAGGCTGTTTTTTCCAATTTAAGTTCTTATAGTCTATAGTTGTATTTACTTTTAGATGTGTAACACCATCTAGATCTGGTAAAGCAGGAACAACATCATTAACAACACCAAATTCATCGGCAATATTTTTATATTTCCACCTTGTTGAACTAGCTGAATCTGTACTACTTCCTCTTCAGAAGAGCTCTCAATTATTTCCTCTTCTATAAATGAACCTAAAGAATCAGAATCAAGAGAATCTGACTCTAATTCAGATAATGATTCTTCATCTGAATGAAAAATGAAGTCTCCGAAATATATCTTTTTGCCATTTTGCCATTATGATTTGTTTATGATGATAAACCAACTTTAGACTAAATATCATACCCTCAAAACATGGGAAATTTTGTCTAGAATATTTTTTATCCACATTGATATATTATTAGGGTTACTAAGCAACTGGAATTAGCCTAAACAAACTTACTATAAAAAAACGTATATTTGCGTGCTTAACAATTTTCGCTTGATTCCAGAAAACATATATATACATTCTTGAGAATCCGTTAGACAACTTCTTGCAAAGCGTAAAGTTTGTTTGGCCTGATAAGCAATAAAATCTTTCATAATACAAAAACTACTTTTTATTCATATCGGGATTGCTTCTTAATTAGCTAAACTTTTGTTGAGTGCATTTTGCACTGTGCAAAGAAAAAATTGTTATTGTTTAGTGATAATTTTCTCAATCAAACACAGGCATAATTTTAACCACAAACTTGTGTTTCCATTACACTTTGATGTTGGAGTTATGATTTTTGCCTCAAATTTTATTTTATTTTTTAATTACTTTTTTTTGTCAAATAATTTGATTTTTTCTTCAAAAAAGCAAATGAGTAATCTGAAAAAGATGTATAGTTCTGACCTGAACCATTTATACTGCCGCACTGAAATTATTATAATTCAAATGTTTTTTTTTCTATTTGCATACGGGGAAGAGAGGCCAATGAATTTTCCAAGTTCAAAAATTTATATTTCTTAAAAACAAAGCAAGTAAACTTATTAGTTTCTGATACAACATCAGAGACCAAAAAAAAAACTCGATACGCATTGTTGTCTTTTCAAGGCTTAAATTAAGAAGGTATGTTGTGAAAGATAAGACAGTGAGGATCTTCCGGAATGTTTTTGTTTTGTTTAATTGTACAGTGGAATGGCTCCAATAAAATTTTCTTAATGCTAGATATCACGTTAGCTATGTGGCATTGATATGGAACAAGGTAAAACTAGGTCTTGCTTTTTAAGGGTATTAGTCTTTACAATGAAACAATGCTCTCTCACAGTTTTTACAAAAAATTCAAAAGTTGAACACACAGATTTGGCATTAAAAACAAAATATTATTATATTTAAAAAAAAACATCCTTGTTAGCGATGTTTGTGAAACCGTGATTTATTTGAGTCTAAACTAGATATTTTTCTGATCTTGCAGACCCTTAAAATTTACGCTTCCATTTTATTACAAAAAAAAAATTGCTTGCAAAAATTTTATGACCAATGAAACTGATTGCACATGATGGTTTTACTACTGCACACTCTTTTTTACACGTAGACTCAAAATAGCTCATTCTAACAGCAACTTATTTTTTTTCCCTGGACATGATATCTGACAGAAATAGAATTTAATCAAACAAACTGGCATTTCTAAAAGATATTGTCCTATAATAATTTGCGGTCCTGTTTTCATAAACGTATTTTCATATTTGCAAAAAAATAATGTTTGTTTATTGAGCTGCATATTAAATGTTTGGGTAGATACTGAAACTCTGGAATGTGAATATATAAAATCTAGAATTACCGTTTTCAAAATTTTTTTTAATGTACTGAAAAATTTTGAAGCATCAGGTGGAGCAATGCAAATCAAATTTGGAAACAACGGATAATACTAGCAACTGCAAAACTAGTAATTCTGATCTTGAGAAATTAGGGGTTCATTTTGCATTGTTTCGATTTTTTTTTTTTTTTTTTTGAAGTTGATTTTGTAACATAACTTTTTAAATTTTAGAATTTTTGTGGTTGTTGCTCTTACTTAGCCCACCATTAAAATGCTTATATCTTCTTTTAACGTTTTTATCTAGTCAAATTTTAAAGTGGCATAATTGAATTTTATGTTACCAAAAATCATTTTTTGAAATAAAATCCCAACTACTGCAATTGTTTAAATTATACCTACCTGAACTATTGCAATTGTCTAGATTATACCTATATGTTATGGATTAGAATATTGCTATGAAATTTTTTTAATAATAATTAATAATCAACATTCATTATAATAATTAATTATTGACCAGTTATATTAAACATATATTTGACACCCAAGGTTTTTGGTGAAAGCTTAACAGAAAATTTTTTTTCTAGTTTTTGTTCTTGGACTGATGGAAATTGGACTTTCTTTTGTGGTGTCAAAATTTGGTACTACAACGGTGCTTCAAGTAAGTATGTAGTTTTAGTGAAAATAAATATAAGAAAAGTAATATTGATAATCATGATTAATGATATGTTTGTGTCTAATTCAAATTTAATTTTGTTATCTTAAGCACCACCTGGTCAGTTGCATATAATAATATAAATCCCCCTGTATTTGATACTATTAAATATGGCCGTTCATCAGTTACATACCAATCTATAAGCACATTGAACTGATATAATCACAAACTTGATTCTTTAAACATCACAAAACAGACAGTGAAAAGAGAGCTCTGTAATTTCTTCATAAAAACTTACATATAAAGGAGAAAATTGACCTTCTTATATATGTTTTCATGAAGAATAACACGCATAAAATAAGCATGATTTTATACTTATTTATTTTTTTACTGACTTTATACTTATCTTACTTCAATCATATAAGGATATAAGGATTTCTATCATCCTGATAAATAAATACACTCAACTTCATGTAATATGCAATCATAATTTAACTGTTTAAACCCATAGTAGTTTTTTTTTTTTTTTTTTATTTGATTACTTTATCATTTTTATTTATGACATATATATATATATATACATATATAATCCATATCCATATATCTATATATTTTTTATGTTTTTCCTTTTTTTTAATTTTTTTTTTTTTATTATCATTATTATATATATATATATTTTTATTTTGTTTTCTCTAATAATTGTCTTATTTGTAATGTAACCACTAATAAATTCATTTATTTATAATTTACAAACCATCAGGCACTTCATGTTTTCTTTTTTCTTAGAAATTAATTTTTCTTAAAAATAATCTAGGTGACCACATCTTACTAGTACTCTTGCTATTCGTGTATTACCTCACTACAACAATTACGAATAATTATATTATACTAATTACATAACAGGAACAGTTAGGTTTATTATAAGGAGTAGATGTTGCAAGTGACTGGAAACTTATCAAAACAAGACAATATAAACCAAAATTCTAATAATCTTGAATTTAACTCTTTCAGTACCGCTCAGCCAAATATCGTTCCCACAGGAACGATGGCGTTGGCTGTTGCTACATGCCCGATATTGCCCGATATCACATTTTAATCATGCAGTATTGTTTATATTGCTATTCATGTATTACCTCACTACAACAATTACGAATAATTATATTATATTAATTACATAACAGCTGTAAATAAAGAGAAAATGTTTGATTGATTACCTCCCGGATCCCCTTCAAACCACTGATCTACTAATGACCCTAATATCTGATTATATGAAAGATAATTATTGTTCTTTTTTGTGTGTTTTTTTTTGTTGTTACTTGTCCATTAATGATTGTTACATGTCCACTAATGATTTGGATTTTGTTTTTCAATAAATATTACTTTTTATGATTCATTTAATCCATGATTTCTTTATCTCTTGTTTTAGCTTTCTGTCTGGTAGTGGCTTTTAGTCTTGTAAAACCATACGGTTTAAAAAAAACAGTCACTTTTCAAATTCTTTAAATTTGCATGGATGGGTTTTTCTGAATCACAAATTATCTTTATTATTTATGTTTTCAGACCTTATAAAGAAAAAGTTTTCTAGGCATTATGTCTAGCAAAATATTGACCTGCGTTGGTCATTTTTTGCATGAGGCTGTAAAACATTTTTACTTCCTTGTTTTTCTCTTATGGCTTCCACTTGTTTTTGAAAAAAAAAATTTTTATTTCTTCATTAGAAAAACTACATATATTGTTGAATTTTGCTAGCATTAAAAATTCTATAATGTATGGTAGTCATTATAATGTTGGTATTTTTTAAAACAAGGCATACAGAATAAATAATTTCTTCAAACAAACCAGATGTTCAAAATAAGGCCTACTTTTGGTATGAAACATTGCTTCCATTTTTCCGAGGAAAATATTTTTATGATCCTGTAATTTGATTTTCTAAGTTACTTTAAATTTTTTTATCCTTTTCTTTACTTGAATTTCTTGAGAAGTGAAAATTTCAGCAAGATGGTAAATCCATATTCTATTTCAATAACGAAAAATTGTTCTATAAATTAATTTTGCAATTGTTGACCTAGTTTTCTCAAAATTTAACAGTTTTAAAAAATTTTTTCATGTACTTTCATTGGCTGACTTTGAATTGGTTAACAAGTACAAGTATTGGCATCAAAATTGCTTCATTTAGCACCAGCTAGTTTCTAGAGCTGCTGCTAATGTTTTACTCCAAATTTCTCTTCTTAGCCCATCACTTTTTAAATGGTTTAAAGGCTTATAATGATTTCCTTCAATACGTGATATATGTGATTATCTGATGCAAAAAAGAAGTCTTAAAATTAATCTGGTTTGTTAAAAACTAGTGCTTCCCTCATTTTAAACAATTCAAATAAGTTTTTAAGAAAATATTTATATGGTATTTTAATGGTATTTATATGGTAAAGTTACTGATAACTCTGATATTTATAGTTTTGCTGGTGTAATTAGTGATTTTATTCATAGTTCTTTTCTTGAATGGGTGCTGATATCTCCAAGATTAGAAAAAATAATTTTTATTTCATTCCTGAGAATGGGAGCTGGTTGTCACTCAAAACTTTACCAAAATAATCATCTTACCCTATGAGATAATCTTTTACTTTCCTAAATAAGTGACTGACTGACAAATTTGAACGTAATTGAAATAAGCAAAAATACCAGGTAATTTGCTCAATGCCAATGTAATTTTTCCTTGGCTTTATCGTCAGATAAAGCCAAGGATGCTTTCTATAACTTGACACCAGTATCTAAGCTGTAACAAGCCATGATATGTTAATAGTTGCTGATGGTTGATATGTCTTAGTTGCTGGTTTTGATGTCATTCTAAAGCATATTGGAAAACACTGTGAAATGGTGATAGACTTTATAATTTTACTGGCTTTAATCATCTTTTTGTGACTAATACAAAGTTTTACCATTGAAATAAACACTAATAATTTCTAATTATGGAGTGACTAAAAGCCAAAGTGACTTTATTTTAATAAGCCTGCATTAGCTCTGTGATTGACTGTGTATCTGCCTAAACAGTTCAAGTTATGTAATAGTGAGAGCAAGAATGGGACTGAGAATGCAAACTAAGAAAGTTCTTCCTTGGTCTACAAAGTATATAATACACCTTCAATTTAACAACATCTAGAGCGAAAATTACAGGAACAGTTAGGTTTATTATAAGGAGTACGTGTTGCAAGGGACTGGAAACTTATCAAAACAAGACAAAATAAACCAAAATTCTAATAATCTTGGATTTAACTCTTTCAGTACCGCCCAGCCAAATATCGTTCCCACAGGAACGATGGCGTTGTCCGGTGCTACACGGCCGACATTGCCCGATATCACATTTTAATCATGCAGTATTGTTTATTATGAACATGCGCTTCATTTGAGCCATAATGGTTTCCAACAGTGAAATTTATCATAACTTTATTCATTTTGGGAAAAAAAAAAACATTAGTAATGGCAACAAGAAAATTATTCACTCTCACAAGCTGTGAGAATGACTCTTTGAAAGGAGGTTTTAGTAGTGGCGAAAAAGAAGAGATTGACCAAGCATAATTAAATAAGTTTTTATCATTTTCCGTAGTTTATTCACCATTTTGAATTCTATGATATCATTTTTAAAAATCCTATTTTAAATATAAAATTCTTCAACCCTCTAGTTTCAGAAAATATATACTTTGTTTTTTTTTTAAATCAACAGATTATTTCTCAAAACATCCTAAAAATTAGTTTGTAATGATAAGAAACATTTTAGGATTTTTTTGCATTTTTAATTCTTACCATTTTATGTGGAAATTTTATAATGGAAATGTGATACTCATTTGTGGTGTGGATAAGAGGTTACCATATTTTGGCAAGGTTGTTTGATACATGATTTGGGTGGCTTCGTTAAACGATTGAATTGATTTTTTGATTTTGCATGAGATTAGTAGTGCGATATAGTGTCTATTGTAGATTTTTTACCTCAGTATAATGTGTGGTCTTTTTTCCAGCAATGTTTAGTGATTTTGTTATTTTGATCAGCATTTTTTTATGACGCATTGATATTCTTGGGTTCGATTAATAATTTTACATTTAGATCTACTAATATATACGAAACAATAGTCTTTGAAAGGAATTTTTTTCATTATGAAGATATTCTTTTGGATGTGAGAGTAGTTTACGAAGAGCGTGATATGTGTAGAAGGTAGTTTGGATATCAGATAAGGTTTTGGTTGACATTGTATGCACTGATGATATTGGAATTCTGCGTGATAATTATAAAACGCTTTAGAGCACAATAGATAAACAGTTGAAATAAATAAAGTCTACCGTTGATCAAATAGGCATGGTCTTATTTTTGAGAATTGCAAAGGTAATGGCATTCTTTTAGAGGTTTGCATAGGACATAAAACATGCTATTTTTATAAATGGAAAGCTTGTGAGGAAGTTGGCTTTTTTATATACCTTGGATCTACTTGAAGAAATGTGTAAAGACAAAACTCGATAGAAAGCAGTTTTTAGGACCAGCCTAAATTCATGACGTTGAATGCTGAAAAACCATACTAGCTATTTTTAAAAATATATCCAGTTTGGTCCAAAATTTTCATCTTTTTTTCAATAGATTATGTCCTGATACTACCAAAATTACTCTCCATTTTGCCATATTGACTCTTTTGAAAATTTTATCAAGTCTAGGGCACAGGCCCAAATTGAGTTTAAAGTCAAATTTTTTCCAAAACTAAAAACTTTTCATAAAATTATCTCAAGAAAAGTTAGTTATTCTGTTTATGCAAAAAAATTTTCACAACTTTAGAAAATATTACTCTAAATATTTTGCCATATTGGCCATTTTGAAAATGTTGTCGTGCCAATAATATGTCCAAAAATATTCTTATTTTGCTGAAAATATGGTTGTGATGTAGAAAGGATGTTTAGGACCAAATTTAATTTGGCATGTGATAGAATGTCATGCCAAAATTATCAGAGCTTGTCATGGTAGTTACAGAATATATACTTTTTTAATTGTTTAATAAAATTCTAGGACTTTTTCACAACTTTCTTAATTTCATTGGATTTTTGAATTTTAATCGCAGGAAATACTTGTCTTGCTGGAGAAGCAATGAATTTTGCACAAATTCCTTTCATTTGTTTTTCAATTTTAGATTGGATATAGTATTTATGGAATCATTGGCGGTCCCTATCTTGGTTTGTTTTTTCTTGGAATAATGTTTCCTAGGTCAAACTCAAAGGTAATTATTTTTAAAATATATATTTTTTTTTTTTACAATAATCATATTCTTGGCTTGTAAACATTTCACTCATCTCTATGACAGCAAAAAACTATGTAGGTTTATGAATATCAGTGCATCCAGAAAACTTAGTATGCCAAATTGAATTTCGCCAAAATAAAGTAAGTAATATGCAAACATTCACAAACACTAATTTTTGTTTTCAAAGAGGAATTTTCTTTTTTAGTTTTTTTTCTTATAAATGCATTAATTTTTTGGAGTTTCCAAATTTTTGTAAAGGTAGAACAGTGTAGAAGATATTGTGAGGTATTTTCAGTTTTTATGTTTAAGCTATTACAAATGTAAGGAGAATTTATTGTGTCAAGAAAATGCTGTCTTAATTTGTGCTCAGTTCACGTAGAATACTGAGACGTAAAGGTATAAGAAACGTAAGACCTTTTGGATCACGTTATGTTAAAAATAGAGTTTGGTGTCTGACGGTAGAATTTAATAAGTGAGTTTTTGAATATAGAAACAAACTGTAAGGTTTGTATCTCAGGGTCTAATTTTTTCCAAACTTTAATGCGAAAAAAATATTAGAAAAGTAATTTGAAGTGCTGCTATTTTAAAGGGGAATATACGTGAGACCTGGTTAGACTTGATTAGGTTAACTCTAAAAGATATTCAGGGCAAGTAGGCTGATCATAGACATAATCACAATAATCCAAATGAGATATGATATATGACGTATATATATATATATATATATATATATATATATATATATATATATACATAATATATATGTATATATATATATATATAT
>JAUZNK010019104.1:0-21286 GCA_035046665.1 Euphysa ruthae
GTAATTCACCACCATAATTTTTGTTTCAAAGAGGACAAACCGGTTAGTAGTATTTCATAAACTGAGGATGCACTGCGAGACCCTGAATATGATATTCAAACAATATATAGTAAGTAAGCAATGTATTCTTTATTAGTCCAGGTTGTTATATAATTACATCATCAACGACTACAAACATGATACAATATAATAAGTTATACATTTTGGATGGTATGGCATAATGAAAAAAGTAAACAGAAAATGTTTACATAAATTATCATAATTAATGACGTATAAAATAATAAATGTAAATATATAAATGAGATGGTAAATTTTTTCATTTTTTAAAATTTTACTTATTTATTTCCCATAATGGGGAAAAATCATCGAAAGCCAAACATATTAAAAGATGACCCACGGTTCTTGCGTACTTAGATCTCCTATTTAATAAAAAGAAGTTATCCAAAAAATTTGATTGAAAAAATTCGATAATCAATATGTTCATATGCATCCATCGTGCCCTGTCTGCTTGTAAAGAGGAATCCACTGCAAAATTTTTTGAAGTATATCTTAAAATGTAAAAGTTTATTCGTAAATATTGAGTATCATGTGCACATTCCAAACGTATAGTTTAGTATTTTGATATCATAATTTCTATCTGCACTTCCATGATATGTAATCTGTTTTTTATCTGTTGACTCTTTGAGCCTCTTCTGAAATGTCCTCTTGACAAAAAAGTTTGTTCCCTCAAAATGTGTTGGATTGAATAATGTTTGCAACTTCGATTTTCGCTACTACAAGCAACATCGGTTTTTCTTTTCATTTTCTTCTCCCTTCCACTGGCTTTATGTCACTCCCATAACAAGTAAATAACCCAATAATTAACTTCATCACTTCCCATGGTATTTACATTGTTATAGGAGGAGTTAAGCCAGTTAATTTACTTTTTGCTAGCTTTCGCAGCTTAGCACTCCCAACTTTCTTCAAGTACCCATATCTATCATTGGGCCATCCAGCACCAGATAACTCCCAAACAACTTTTCAGTTTTCTCCCATCTTCACCATAATTTTTTTGCTAAATTCCACTACCTCTCTAGTCCAGCGGCTTTCAAATTTTCCCAGTCGTAGTTCTTCTTTCACCCGAAAAGTTGTATTTCTTTCCGCAGACATTATGTTAGAAATCGGAAAATAAAGTATTTTTACGATAACGATTAACTATTCTGTCATGTCTATACATAGTATATAATTCAAAATATATTTAATCTCGATACCAAATAAATAACTTACAAAAAAACGTTTCACAGACCAGATCTTTGCAAACGGGTCAATCAGGGCATGTTTCCAATTATTTGATGACAAGTGGAAAATGCAGCTTTTTTTGTATCAATATCTTCGAAAACAGCAAAACCTATTTAATGACAGCGATTTCAAGTCAAAAATTATTGTTAGTTAAGCGCTTCCCACCGCTTTTACTCGGCTTGAAACTTCTTGAAATATTTGAGTGCAAATTTGTTGTTTTTTTGGGCAACAAAGCATAAAGGGTACAATACGTTGGTCAATTTTAACCCGTATTTTGTACAATTGAAAGAAGATATCGGGCACACTTTAAAAGTACCGTCACCGAACCAGTCTTCCAATGTGGTCATCCACTGGATAGCCTGGTTTGTTGGAAAAAATAAAGACGCGGTTGGAGTCTTTACTATCTACACTATCAAATAAAAGAAACAGTTCACCATTCAGTGTTTGCCAATTTTTTTTCTCCCTGCCTTTGTGAACGAATGGATTTTCGCAAATTTTTGATAAAAGGCAAACTTATAGCAGCTGTTTCAAAAGCATTTGCTAAAGTTTCAGCCAGTCTTCGTTTTGGGTTATCCCGTGTTTGCTCAGAACTGTTCTTTATTGAACTTTTCTATCAAACTACTTCAGAGTTTGTAATGGAAGGTTGGTGTGTATGTTTATAGACCTGACTTATCTCGACTGGAAGGCTCACTTTTATTTTCACCTATTTGTACGCATTCAAACTAACAAATGTCATTTGCAATGTTATTTTAATGTTTACATCCGTAACGAACTGAACAAGCAAGACAAAAATTCATTGCCAAATTTCTTACTCTGACATAGCCATTGCTTTGAAAATTACGCAAATGAAAAAGTGACTACGTTATAACTTGACAAATACACACATGAATAAGCGAATACACCATAGCTTGAAATAAATAAATAAACTTGTTTTCAGTTATTTAATAAATAAATAAATTTGTTTTCAGTTATTTAATAAATAAATAAATTTATTTCGATTTTCATCCAAAAAGTGTAAACAGTTTTGCTGAGAATTGTATTTTGTACTTCTTGACATGTCTTCATACTTTCTTTTTTCATTTATAAACATGGTGTTAAAAACGATCTATAAATGACATAACCAAATAAATCATAGGCTATAAAAGAAAGGCCAAAATAAAAGTAATCTTTTATAGACATTCTCAAAAAATCAAATTGTGTATCAAATTACAACAACCCATGAAATTATTTGAATCATGCAGTGAGAATAAAAGTTGGAAACAACTACACAAAAACAAGCAGATATGTACCGGACGATATACCGGTATACAGTAATACGTATATACGTATATACGGTAACAGATATAACGGACGATATCAATTCAAAAAAACAAACATAAAACAGTTTAATGCATATATCTAGTAATGAAAAATAATCAAAATTCTCCTGCAAGCTCCGCTTCAAATGCCTAATAAAAATTTGGATTAAATAAAATTGGATTTATCTTCAGTCCTAATACATGAGTCATTATTCTCAGTTTACTCGAACTTTGGTTATATAATTCAAGTGAGGTGGTCTGGGTATCAAGTTGCAAGATCAGCAAACATCAGAATTACACAACATTTTTTCAAATCAAATTACTTATGGCAGAATAGCTATTTGCAACACGTTCATATATCAAAAAAATTTTTTTTTGCAATTCTATAAACATAAAATTTATTTATCTATCATGTGAGAGGAGTAAATAACCAATATTTGTTCTTAAAAGCTTAGGTTTCCTTGTTTGAAAAGTTTTAAGTTTTTTTTTGGTTGATTGACATATTGGTCCTAAAATCATTAATTATTACAATTAACAATTTTGATGCAGGAAATGAAACATAGGACTTTGAAAAAAAGTGGGAAACAACAACAATTGATATGATCCTAATTAACGCGTGTTACTGAATTGCGAAACAAAGCTGTGGAAATTGCGAGGAGCGATAAAAGCCCAAAATAACGTTTTTTTTTTTTTTTTTTTATAATTCAAACGGGTAGCAAAAGTTTCATGGTACAAACAAAAGATACTTACTTTACATTTCGTGTTATTTAACATAGTGCCTTATTTAATTTTTCTCGTTTTTTAACGTAATACTTCTTTGTACAAAAATAAGGCATCACTTTGGTACTTTTTACTATCCTTTGTATCATTTTCAGATTCCAATATTTCCGTTTTCTTTTCAGCGCTGGTTTTATTACAGTATAGCAAATACCTTTTATTGATCATTTCCTTGCTTAGGTATAGAAATTCATCGGCCGAGGCGTTTTGAAAAACCGTGTCAATAAAACTCGGAAAATTCGTTGCACATATCCCAAGTTTATTAATTAAGTGGAATTGTTCTGATTGTACTATTAAGCATGCCACTTGAAATCTGGTTTTCCATATTTGATTATTCTCTTTCCCCATTATGTATTCCAACCTTGAAAATACGAAGAAAACAGCCTCAAATATATATCGAAATACATCTGGTTTTATTATAATAAAAAAATCGTTCTTACATACCATGTCAGGAAATATCAAATCAAGCAGCTCGTTTCGAAATATTTTTCTGTAATCGAAAATCAGATTAGCTTTTGCTTCATCAATCTCCGAATTGCTTAACGGTATATCATTTTTCACTGAAATTTTGTATGTGTTTGATGTATTTAGAATGTATTCTTTGAACAAAACATTGAATTCATCTTCTTCTTGAAAAAGATTTTCAATTCTACCTGAAAATTTATCTTTATTTTCAGAAAAGCTAGGAACTGCCTCAGTTAGCTCAGCATCAAAATAGACACATAATTTTTGACAACTAATCAAAAACTCTTCAAAGTTAGATTCACGAAGAGTTAGCTGAGCTAGTTTTACAACTGGTTCAAATACGTATTGAAACAATGGCGCTAACCCTGCTATATAAATATATGCATCGTATTTTGAGCTACTATTTGCAATACTACTTTCTATTTCAGCTCTTTTAGTAATTGAAGATAACACTCGTTTAAAACTAAATTTTAGCATGTTGTCTCTCACGAAAACTATTTGCTCAGCAACATTGGTAAAATCTTCCTCACTCAGGTGTTCAAAGAGGTTTATTTTAATGATAAAATAATGTGAAAGCCAACGTTTTCCAAGCGCATGTATTGTACGCTGCATTAGGCCTAACACTATGTCACTGAAATTATCATCTGTCCAATGCTCTACGGCTGTTAACTCTAGGTGCCAATATAGTATCGTCTTCAAAAAATAGGATGGAAATTTGCCTTTAAATTCACATTTACTTTTAATGATTGTTTTAAACAAGCAATAAATTGACTTCTGTGTTTTAGTCATATTACCAGAGAGCTGGACCTCTGCAACTGAGAATGATATTCTCCAATCTGTGTCATCACCATTCATTGGCTGTTTGCAAACTAAATGGAAACCTTTCTTCAATATATTTTCTATCGTAGTTTTAGATGGCCATTGCCGTTTGCGTTGTAGCCATTCATATGCTATTGAAGGCCAACCATTTACCGATATACAAGGAACAAAATCAAAGCTATGTTTAAGAAAACCAGGTTTATTGTAATTTGGATCAAACTCCTCTGGAATAAAGTCACGATACTCTTCTGCACATAGTTCTAATCCAGCCATTTGTATTAAAGCTTCCTCTTCAGTGTCAAATTTTTCCACTTTGTTACTTTTATTAAACGGACTTGTACTTATAGCCACAGCAGGAGAAAACGGTGTCATTGAAAGGACCATTTCATCTCCAACATCATTAGCTAGTAACTTCTCCTCTCCATCACTTACGATTATATCTCCTTTATTAAAAAGTAATTTTTTTTCATTAAGAAAATTTGGGTTATCTTTATGATTTGCTATTAGGCTTCCTTTCTTTACCTTCTTTTTACCCCCTTTAAAACCTGTTGCTTCATCTCTGCTTTTTAAATTTATTTTATCAAAGTCATAGCTTATTTTGTCATCATCAACACCATTATCATTATAAAAGCTGATACTATCTCTATTCTCCAGTGTTAGGTCTTGTTCGATACCGAAAGTTATTTCATTTCCATCATCATCGTGTTTATGCACATAAGGAATTTTTAATTTAACGTCGTTATCCACCTTTGCTATAAATTTACTATTTCTTTCATTTAAACTTGTTATTTGCCCCTCACCAACATCTAAATTGATATTTCGATTTAGATTCAGTTTACCTTCCTCATCATTTTTAGAAGTAATTCCTAAAGAATTATCTAACAGAGCTTTTGCTCTTTTCATTGTCAATTTAGAGCTGTACAGCATGAAACCATCTGCTTCAGTTGCTAAATTTAAAAGTTCTCTATCTGTATCAAATGCACGCACTTTAGTAAAACCTAGAATTTTAGAAGGAATTAGCCTCTCTCTTGAACAATTTACTGAAAATAATGGGATCATAATATCGATATCAGAAGGGTCATTTTTCAGGAGATCTGGTGATGAGTTTACAAAGGTTACATTTAAACCTTCTGCTGCACTTCCAGAGCATATATAACCAAATCGTCTAAAATTTCCGTTTAGATTTGCCATTATGTTATCGTTTCCGATTATTACACTCCTAATATATTTATATATCTCTTCGAGGTGTTGATGAATTTCATCCTGCTTAAAAAAGTTACATTCTGCCATCATTCATTTAGTTATCTTCAAATTAAATTATTTTGTATATCATATATTATTATATTTATATTTATCAAAACGTCGTGTTTAGTTATACTTTTGTACTTTTATACTATAATACACATTATTTGCTTTACCAAACTTTTTTATTGTCATGATAGAATTCAACAAAGTTACTGTGAAATTTCTTAATCCTTAGTAAAACTTCAAAGTAAAGGACTTTTGTTAATTAAAAATACATGTTTCTGTATTTAATAATTCATTGAGCTGAAAAGTATTCATGTGTATTAAAAACTCCATCGCCCTTGCTTTAGTGGAAATGAACTTGGAATTGATTGTTTAAGTCTCACGTGTATGCTGTTTTCAAATGCATCAATGTTTAAGCATTACTACTCTAAACTTTTAAAGTGGTTTCCTACCAAATTTACTAAAACGTTTAATATAAATGCAATGAAACTCATACTTTCAAATATTAACCATGTTGATAAAATATACACATTAAAAAGAATTTTATTATTTTAATTACGAGCATAATTACTGAGTTCTTTCAGTGGCATTTTTTGCGGTAAATAACTCCTTCAAATTTTATTAGTTTTGTTTGAGAATTTGGCATCTTGTTTTTATACCCCTTGTACATGTTCCCTAAAAATTTCAAGTCAATTCAGTAAATCGTTCTAAAGATATAATACCTTGAATTACGCGGTATCATATTTTTGCCCAAAATCGAAAAATTTCTACCCCTATTAAGGTTAAGCTATTTGTTTGTAGTTAATGACATTTATAGAGAACATGGACATATATAAAAGGAGTATACCCTAAAATTTTCAAGTCAAAGGGATATTCAAATTTAATTTACCGCAGAAAATGATAAAGAACATCTTAAGCGAAAAAACGCAATAAAAAAAATGCAACAAAAAAAAAAGAAAGTCTGTTTTGTTAAAATATCATGCTAAAAGTTAAGATTCACTAATCAGTGATTAGATTAATGGACCAGCTTCATAAACACTCCCTTCCTTGTCCTTGTTAGTAACAGACCACTTTTTATGTATTACGCGCAATGTTTTTCTGCGTTTATTCATGGAATCCAATGACTGCGTTCCATTATTTGTTTCTGTCGCAGTGAAAATTTGATTGTTTTTAAAGTTTTTTAAGGTCCTATAACATAATCTGCTTTTTCCATACCTTCTTTACCATAATTTAACTCTAAAATTGCACGGTGATCTCCAATATCAAGGGTCTTTCTGCCTAAAAATACATGTTTCGAGCAACGAAACAGCACGATACCGTTGAAAGACTCGTTCAAGTTTTGTGTCGTACCGTGTAGAGATTTATTTAAGAGCTCTTCATCTCTCAAACGTTCGTACAATTGTTTGATTTCAGGCCCCTCTTTAATGCTAGGTATTAGATTAAATTTCATCTTTTTTAATGTTCCAGAAAATTTTCCTTAGCAGAATGACTGAGCCTGGTTCATGAAAACTTTTGTCCGCCCTAGCCTAACGTTTACATAAAAACGAGCCATTAGAATTTGGGTGCTCTTGCTAAAACAGCTTCTCATTATCTCCACACAAACAATTTATTACAATTTGTTGCGATAATCCCTGCTTCATGTATGCATTACCCTTGAAGCTACGGCCATCATGTTTTAGCCAAGCCGGGCGAGGCTTTCCGAAATTTCCAGCAATGTCATTCAATATTATCAGTGCTCATAATAAAATAAAATTCATTAGATGCACTAACTTTAGGTAGGTTTGGGACTACAGTTTCTGTGACAAAACCTTTTTTTTTCTCTTTAAAATGTATTGTTTCTTCCTACGTTTATCTGCATTACCCTTCACGTTAGTAAATTTCAATAAAGCCAGGAACCATATACGGATACACAACCACAACAACAGATTTGGTTTGTGTTGTTTCCACTTAGAAAACAAAAGCTCAAACCAAAACTGAAAGAAAACCTTAGCTTATCTTGAAAAGATCCAGTTAAAAATTACTCATTTTTTTTCTTTTTTGTGGAGAGGGTGTTTGAAGGGCGTAAATACTTGTATCTTTTGGAGAAAGGATTAGCAACTAAAATTTCAGAAGGTTTTAATTTTTTATTACCTTTGTGTGATAAATAGGATATATTGGAAACTACGATAAGTTTTGTATAAAAAAGGGTGTATTTGTAACATATGCATTTTTTTTTCAATTTTTCACAAAATTTAGTAGGCAACCAACCTTAACTTCACCTTAACAACCATTTAATAAAAAGAAAACGGGGCAATTACCCCCGTTTCAGTCGTTAGTTTAATTAGTAAGTAGTAAAAAAGTAAGCTAAATATTCTGTTTTGAAATAAAAGTTTGTTTGACCTCAGCATTGACCAAATAATGTGTGAAATTAATCAATAGAACCATATTGAATACGATTATTTTTTTAATTCGGCATCTACAAATACAAGAGAGGAAAAAAGTAATAAATTCGTGCCACTTCTGAATGCCTAGAAAAACCAAATAAAAATCAATCTCTGGTCAATCTGATTCAGTAGTAGAAGGAGAGTGAATAAATCAACGTGAATTATCGTTTGAATAAACACCAAGCAAGTGATCAAATGCTAAACAAAGATGAGGTACAGGTTTTATATGTTTGTAAAAAAAAATTTTTTTTTCTATAGTTAATTTAATTTTGTCTCTCTTGACTTGTTAGAAAAGTGACCTTTCAATTGGTGATAGGAAATGGTAGCTAATTCCACGACTCATAAAAACAACTTCCTGAATGTTTAAAGGTAATGATGGCATTAAAAGCATATTGGAAAAAAAGTGTTAATTCATTATATTCAAGGCTTTCGTTATAAACTTTTTCAATTTAATAAAATTCACAGCTATTTTTTACCATAAAAATTTAAATTCTTCTATTCCACCATTAGACCAAAAAATCTTAGACACGATAAAACAGCCTGATTCCATACGGTGACTTGCGCCGCGGATTTTCGACTCACAAGTCAATCGAGGGTTTTACCTCTGAACTAAGGAATTTTTTCAAAAAGATAAGTTTGAACTATGAATTTATATCATCTTCCTATAGAGCTACACTTTAACAAGGGGTGATCTATGAGTAATGTATTAAAAAAACATAGTGACCTAAAAAACCTAGTCACTTGTGTTGGATTTTTAAAATGATTCGAAAAAATTCATAAAACTCATAAAATTCCAAACAAATTTAGATATCTGATTTGAGCACATTTTTGCTAGCTCATAAATAAGCACATTATAACTAACATCTACGAATTATAATTGGCGTAAATAGTTGTAAATTTTTGTTGATGCTGTTGTTTTCATATTTTTGTTGCGTTTTCCTGGTATATTTTCGGTATACCTGATTACCAATATTGTTTTGACACTAAGCGTTTAGATGATGATGATATGATGATGATATCATATCGGTTAAATCCATCATGTCCAATATAAAGAATCATTAAATATTTATAACAATGATATTTTAATCAAGCTGAAAAAAGGTTTGGTGACGTTGCAGGGAGTCAGCGTGCTATTATTATTATTTGGTTTTTATTTTTCAAATATTGAAAAGATAAGCATCTGGAAAAACATGCAAATTTTGTTCTAGAAAATGGAGGTAGTATCTATAAAAGTAAGAACTATTTGGGATATCTTAATTATGAATAAATGCCACAAAAATTTATTATAAGAAGATTAGAGTTTTTATAACTCAGTTATCCAGAACAAAAGGGAAAAAAGAACAAAAGAACTTGAGCTTACTGACAATAATTTGCTTGATGATTTCTGGGGAAATAGCTTACGGGACAATCTAAGCCAAACGCATGGTGCTATATTTGTAATGGCTGTTTTCACGTTTATGATAAAAACTGAAAATAAGTTTTTCTATTTGCTTGATTATCATAGCAGAGATGAACTTAGCTTACCGTTTAATACTGGAAAATCCAATGTCTTAAAGTTTAGAGATATTTTTGAAATTAAAGAGCATTTAAAATATGTGTATTTTACAGCATATAATAAAACTAAAACGTTGTTTCAGGTATTTTTTTAAATTTTTATGTAGTGAGTGATAAAAATCAATATATAAAGGTTTACGAAAGCATGGTAAGCTTGTTGTCAAGCCAAAGTTAAAAATTACACTAGCAAAAACTTGTTAAAATATACATAAATAAGCCAAAGTTAAAAATAGTGTATGATAGAAGAAAACTGCCACAGAATTCAACAAACAACAAATTTTCTTACGCTACCAGTTATTAATGTGCAATAAAATGAAATGAAAAATATTATTTTTAATTACAAATATATTTCAATTTAAAATAATAACGTTTTAAACTTACTTGTTCATAAAACAGTTAGCAATGTTTAACGACACGGAATTAAATATTAGAACAATAGATGTTTAAGAGCATTCGAATGGAATGTTAATGATTCTTTTGTAACGTTTAAATAAAATTCTCTGTTGACAATTTATTGAAATTAATTTTGTTTTGGTAACTGTTGTCTCGATTGAATTATTCTCTACAGTTCAAATATTATTAATAAAGAAATGGGGAGGCGAGACAATATTGTCTCGATAAAGTTATTCTTTACTGTTCAAATATTATTAATATTTATAAATATGAAAAAATAGACACGAATTTCCGCTCAACTTTTGGCTAAACTTTCGCCTCAAATTTCGGCCCAAAAATCAGCACGAATTTTCCAACAACACAAAAAAACCTTGCTTAATATAGAGAACTTTTCGAGTTAATACCATACAAACTCCAGCTGCTCTTTTTCATAATAAATTTATTATGACTTTTAAGTCCTACCAAAACAGATTTAGAAAATCAATGCTTCAAAATAAAAAAACAGAAGTAGAGAAAAGCTAGATGATAAAAGATGAAAAAAGAAAAAACGGATAGAATCTTTATATGACTAATATAAGATTGAGGACACACCAAATTATTTTGATAAATTAGAAAAATAAAAAGCAATACATCATCAGAATAGAGATAAAATACTTTATAAAGCGAAATTGTGTCATGAGAAATGCAGAGATGTGATTAAATATTCACCACAGTATAACTAATAACTTAAAAATCAAACACGAAAACATTCAGAAATTCAAGGAAGTCTAAAACATAGCATAAAGGCGAGGGGACGCTTAAATTATGGTGAAAAGAAAAGAAGTAAAAACTGCATGGAAAAATTTAACAAAAAGCTGAGAGATGGGCCATTTCATATTTGTGTTTCTTGCAATCGCACATTATACAGACGTTCTGTTAAACAAATTTTATTTTTTTCCTTTATCTAACGATGACAGTATAAAATATACCCGAGTATACCAGTTTTGCTAATAACATAATGAGGTTAATATTCCAGATAAACTTGAAGAACCTGAGTTGCATAAAAATGTTAAAACATTTCAAATACATTTTCTTTCAAATTCATACAAAAAGTACTAAAATAAAAAATGTTGATTCAACTTCCCAAGATTTTTCACAGATGAAACCATAATTGCACAACCGTAAACAGGGACCGAAGCAGGTAAAAACCAATTGATGAAAAAAAGGCTGCCATTTTAAAAACTGTCAGAGATTATATTGAAGAATATCTTGATCCTAGAAAGTGCAACATATATGAGTCGGAAAAATATAATTATGTTTTCCCGAAAAGTGTACACCAGATTTTATCATACTTAAACATATCATAACATAACATAACATTGGTTAAAGAGAGGAATTATTTACTTCTTCTTCTATTGACTTTGAAATTAGTTACAAAAGAGCACCTAACCCCCCTGTTACATTAATAACTTTTTGCAGAAGGTGTACTCAGTTCGAAAGCAAATTTAGATTTACAACATATTTTGTCAAGTTTTTGTGTGGTCAACTATTTGTGTGCATACTTATCAAAACATGAGGATGCAGTAAATCAGTCTATGGTAGAAGCTGCTAAAAGAATATAATTACACAAATGAATCTCAAAGCACGTGTGAATATGATAAAAAGAGGATGTTCTGTTCATGAAACTAGAAAAACAAATCCAAAAGTTGAATGTGCAAATACTAACACGTTTTAAAAACGATTGAAAATTTGCTTAAGTAAAGAAAAATTAGAAGGACTTGATAGTGATTCTTAAGATGCTTTAAAAAAAATGCAAATCAATATATTGAAAGACCAGGTACACCAAAAGTAGATGCAAAAATATGTTTAGCCTTATTTTTGTCTCTTTATGAAAAAAATTGCAAATAATCCAAACAAAATGATTCTCAACCAGTCGAATCAATAATAATAATATTAATAAAAACATACTGTATACCAATCATCCAGTAGATGTGTCTGGTTAACTCTGAGAAGATAAAGCTGAGAAAAGTTAAAAAGGTACTAAGATTTTACAAACCAAATGAAGCCAAAGAAATAAACAATAAACAAAATAACTCATGAAAACATAATTCATTTGTTTATATAAAATCCAGCCCAACTACGAAATGTGAAAACATATAACTAAGCGAGAAGATGCCAGAGTATCATATCATTACGGCACTAAAGCTATCAAACAATTGATTCTCTCAGCCGACATTAAACAAAATCCAGGACATACATACAACCTGCACTCTAACAAACAACACAAACCAAAATTTCCAACATGCCACTCAATATTACGACGTAACTCCAAACGAATGGAGTGTATTAAATATTTCTCAACGACACACTTTAAATGCGTAAAGAATCAAAAATTTAACTGTATATCACGAAAAGTCCCTGTCTCTTGAGTATGTCACCATTGTATACTTTATGAACTACCCTTTAATTTAATGAGAAATCTTGATATATCAACTGAAGCTGAGACTCCAAACAACGTAATTATCATTTAGATGCACTAAATGCTTCAACATAACACGTGAGCATTGCTCACTTAAATACTCAATCAATATGTTCTTCGTCTGCAGAGTTTTCAGTTATGCTATCAACGTATAAATTTGACAAATTGACTTTATCCGAAACTTGGCTAACCAACAGTGAACAATAATTAAAATACGTTTAGATACCCGGTTATGAATTCATAAACCAAAATCGCAATGAAAATGAAAAAACGCGTCTCACAAACAACAATTGTGATTGACCACATTGTCTCAAGTATCTCTAAAAAATTTTACATGGCGATGTCATGTCAAATAACGAGTCTCACTGCAAATATATTTGTTCGCTGAAAAACTTCAGTATAAATTAATATACAAAAACCTTTCTGGTCTTCCTTTTAGCATAGTTTATACATTTGATGATCCTGAAGATTAAATCTCTGTACTAAACGACCTCATCCTTACCTGTGTTGAAAAACACGCCCTATCAAGAAAAATAAAATTTACTCGTCCACCCGCACCATGGATGAAAGACTTAAATATCACAGAATTACGATCGAAAAGAAATCAACTCAGACACACAGCTTACCAAACCAAAACAACTGATGATTGGAAAGAGTTCAGAGCAGTTAGAAATAAAATCAAAAGCGTTATTAAACAAATGAAATATTTATGTTACAAAACGGCATTATCATCAAAACGTCCCAAAAAATATGGCGTGTCATTCACAAAATATTATCTGTAATAATTAATAATTTTAAACGAATAAACATCGGCCCTAACAAATTAAACAACCATTTCAGTACAGTCGCATCAAATGTATCTTTTCTTGAGAACAACAAAGATAAAATAAAGGATTTGCTAAAAAATCTACCAAACTATAGCGAACATAATCATTTAAATTAAATAAAATATCCATATCAGATATCAAAAATGCCTTCAAGTTACTACAAATGACTGCTTTACAGGTTAGGACAACATCCCTGTTAACTTAATTAAACCTGTTTGGGAACTTATAATATCACCAACTACCCATATCTTAAATAAATGTATCTCTAAGGATTTGTCCCCTTGTACTTGGAAAATAGTCGCTTCTCACCTGTACCTAAAATACAAAATCCAATTCATCCAATCGACTTTCGACCATTATCTTTGCCATCAAAATTATTTTAAAAAGTTATTCTCGCACAGTTATGTAATTATATCAAGGAACACCACATCTAAAACATCAATAAATCCGATTTTAGAAAGAAAATTCTCCAGTAACACTTCTTTTATAACTTCGTGAAGATATTATTAAAGCAATGTATAATCGCGAAATAAAGATTTCGATGTTTGCAGCCTACTCGAAAGCTTTTGACATTGTACATTATCGTACGATTCTTCATTATTATTATAACTAGGAACTACTTCTGCAAGTAATGAAATTCTTTTTCCCAAAAAAATAACTGTTTCTTTGAAATAGAAAGCTGTAATGCATTGGCAATTTTGTAAGACGACTCAGGAATATCATCTGTTTGATAAAGCCTCCGTTCTGTTCTGTCGCAAACATCAAAGATCTTGCTTAGGAAAAACGTCTCATAAAAAATTTTTCTAAGATTTTTTGAACTTTCGAGTTAGACTTGTAAATCCTTCAAGTGTCTATGCGCAATTTCGTTTAATTGGATTGATAAAACCACAACTCTCTAGAGATGAATTGAGTGTTAACTTGATTTTCAACCGCTCAACTGTTTGTTGGTAGCATTTAAAATATTCTCGGCAAAACATTTTCTCATTGTCATCCAGCTCCAAGGGTGACGAAACAAACAAGCTTTTGGCCTTTGTTACAATATCAATGAAACTTAAGAGGTTTTTACATACCTGACAATAATAAGTTACTTGCAGACACAGCACATTTTTTACCTTCCTTTACTTCCGATATGTGCTTCGATTTAACAAACTTTCACATATTATTCCAAACCAGTTGCTGCACTTCTTCATATAAATGTGGGTCATCTGTTTCATCAACTGGAACCTCATCAAAAATGGTACAAAATCAGCGGCTACAAGAAGCATCGAAGTGTGTTTTAATTCTTCAAAATATCAAGTATTCTGATGTAACGAGGAGTTTGTTTTACACTTGTCTTAAATGATAATGTGGTAGGAAAAAAGTTCAAAAAGTATTCTTTTAGGTTTTCGAACTGTGCAATCAGTCTCACTAAAACCTTTCGTAGGGTTACCCACCTTGCTGTCGAATGTTTTAGACATATTGTGCAACAATATTGGTGACACTTACAATTTTTACATTTCAATCAGCCTTACGTGCTGCAGAGAGTTTGAAGAAGTGAATGTCAAGGTCGAACTGATCCTTACCGAAACCTGATGAGTTGACACCCTTGTCAAACGCATTATGTATAATGTGGAGAGGATAGGTTCCTATATCCAAAATTGTGGTGTTTTCGCCAACTAACTCCTGTTTTAATAACAGCCTTTAAAATTTCAAATTTAACATGTATTTAATACCTAAACAAATTTTTTCAATAAATTTATAAAACTGTTCTACAAGTTTATCTGCTGGACAGTGATCAACAAGTAATGAACCACAGTATGCAAAAACTATTTGTTGAGTGAATTACTCCAATATTGCACAAACCCACCATACTGTTTTTTAACTTGACTTGCAATCGTTTCGTCGAATTTAAAGCAGTAAAGTATCGAAAAGCTTGTTTTGGGCCTTAAAAATATGGGCATAGGCCATATTGAATAACATACTTCATTATGGTCTCGTTTTGTGAGAAGTTTTCTGCAATTATCAAACCTGGAAACATTTGACGAAACCTATCACCATTTGCTGAAGCGAAATACACATTCTTCTTCCCTAGACTAAACCATCTTCGGGACCTTTATAACTATCCCATCCCCTTCAGCAGAACGGAAAAATGTGCTCTGTCTTTGATACGTTTTAGCTCGTTCTAAATGGGCGAAACCTATCACCATTTGCTGAAGCGAAATACATATTCTTCTTCCCTAGACTAAAACATCTTCGGGACCTTTATAACTATCCCATCCCCTTCAGCAGAACGGAAAAATGTGCTCTGTCTTTGATACGTTTTAGCTCTTTCTAAATGGGCGACTCCGACAATGGGATTTTTCGCCCCCATCCAATTTAAATGTTTTATTATAAATCGCACATAAAGCGACTAATCTATATTTTGGTATGCTTCCAGGAGTACTCTTTCCTCCATGATTAAGAATAGCAAAATTTTCTTTTCCATTTATCTATTATTCACTAGAACGATATATAAGAATAAAATCATAAATAAAGCAAACACACTAACTATATTACGCGACATATACAGAAAAATAATTAACATACTAACACAGAAATAAACTACATATTAAAGATTTTGTGATATTGATTGTTGATAGAAAATTCACAATCAAAAATAATTTTTTCCAATAAGTTTTCTAAATTACTGTAACAACTGTATATATACTATTACATAAAGACATTTCACAAGATATATCTATGAACAATTGTAATCTCCATCAGAAAAGCATAAAATAAATATAAAAAATATTTCACTATATTATATATAGTTTATTGATTGTAGTACTACGTTTGAGCCAACGTTAAATAAATTAATAATAATCACCGTAAGATATGCCATCCTGTACCTTAGAGTAAATGAAAATGTACATTTCAAACTATGACTAATAATTCTGAGAATATGTATAAAAGCCTGGGACTGCGGACATACGAAAAAGTCCAACCTGATTAAAACTCGTATGAAAAAACACACCAACCCCATACAAGAACTCCTAACTCGCTAGGACGTTTACATGGAGTAGTTGTATACAATCTCAATAAGTTTTGTTTAGAGCAAAATTCTTCGAATTAAGGCTTGAACTATAATGTGGATACATTTAAGATATATCTTCCGAATAAAAGCATAAGAAAAAGAAAATTTAGGTGAACAGATTGACTTTTCAGTGTTCTGTCACCTTAAGCTAGAGATGTAATATCCAATATAAATGTTGCTGCCACAACCGCCAAAAACAAGTACTTTTTTATTTTTAGAGAGTTTAGAACAAAATTTTATAGTACTATGATATGAGTGAGGCCGATTTTAGACCTAAAGTTCTCTTTTCAATATTCAGACCATTGAAGTGGAAGCAAAAACCGGTTTTTAAATGTTTTAAATATGGCCGCCAACCTAAATAAATCTTTTTTTTTTTTTAATTTGCTTCGCTTATACCTCACATTGTCCTACATGTTCTCTCTAAATTCCGTTGATTTTTATGAAGCCAATGATCATATATTTTTGTCAGGGCGACAGATACCACTAAAATACAGCTGTCACAAAAAATAATTTTCAGGGTTACCTTCCCCCAAAAGAAATTGTGTGTTGAACAATTTAGATAATTATTTTATAATCTTAACATATTAAAGTTTTTATGTAATACACATGTTAGCTAACAGCAGTATTTTTTTTTCTTAAATGTAATATCCTGTTGAAATATTTATGAGCAATAATAATGATAATAATAATACAAAGCAATCATTTAATTATTCTGAATCGATTAGTTAAATATTATACAATTGATTTTCATACACGTTTATTTTTATCCAACTCATTGATTTGAAAGATCTGTATTTTACGTAAATAATCGTCATGCAGAATGTTGAACATGCATTCTTGGACTGGTGTATATCGCTTTTTAATTCGAATATAATGCAGGCAAACTGCTCTTTAACTTTCTCAAGTAAACATATTTGCTCCAAGCGGCTTTGCAACAAGTTAAAACCTATAAAACAAGGTAAAATAATATGATAAACAAATGCCTTTCTACCACGACCTTGTGGCTGGGTGCCTTGGACCACTGCGCCGCCGATCCACCTGGTACTAAATATGATCAAATATTGGTATTTATAAATTAAACAAGTTCTTAATTAAAGCAAAAATTAAAATTAGAATACAAATATTGTTATTCTATTCATAACAGCAAGCAGAATTAAATGCGTAATTATTAATTTAGATACACCATAAACAATATTTTCGGAATACCACCTTAATGGAAGATAATGTTAGAAGTATTTCCCCCATTTCATCTGATTCCAATATTTAAACAGATTTTTTTTTATTCAATTCAATAAATTTGTTCAACGTTGAATAAAAGTTATATTTAACTATTTAAAAAAATATTGGTAATACTAATATAAGCCAACAAAAACTTAAACTCTCAGGGGAAAACACCTATAAAGATTAGAAGCAATACTTACACAATCATCTCTCACCCTTTCTCTTTAAATCGATGTTAAAAAATTTGCAAAGGAGTGGTTTTAATAAAATTTGGGAGTGTGTTCCAAATAAAACTGCCCTTAAACTGGAATGAGTTTGATCCATAGGTCGTAAAAAGAGCGGAAAGAAGATTTAATACAAAGTTACTTCTAAGGCTATACGGTAAATATTTCAAAGAGAGGATACCTTGAATTAGTTTCGGATTCAGATGATTGATTAAATTATATATAAGTTAACCCTTTCAGTGTTGCTGAGGTAACATTACGTCGTTTGGCTAATGTTTTGAGGCAGTTCTATTGTGAATTTGCATTCCGGACGATAGCTTAGCAGTTTTTCCAGCAAATGTCTCAGAATGACCATAATTCAAATATAGGCATTAATATCTAAAATTGGTTCTAAAAAGCTAGGAAAGAACTCCCCTTTTTTTTAAACACCATGTCACTAATAAAAAAATATCAAGTCACTAAGAAACATAACTTCACTAGTAATAAATATGAGAAACACTGATAAACAAAAGTATTTGTTCTGCCCCACACAAATATACATATGCTATGAAAATCACAAGCAAAATCACGCCACGAATAACAAATTAAAGTAATTTTTGAATATGTATAGAAGAATTTAACGGTGTAGATTATGATAAATGGCTATGATGAGCTAATTACTTTAGAACTCAATGCAAAAGTAAAAAAACTACCCATTCTTCATTAAAACGGCATTTGCCAGTATAATATTCCACTGAGAAAAAGTAAATTTTAAGATTTTTCTTCCATTAGAGCAACTTTAATAACTCTATCAAATTCTATCAGTTATTTAATGCAACTTTTTAATTTATACGTGCTTTACAATGTTATTATGTTATGATTTGTGTTTTGCAGTCAGACATTTTTTTAAAAAAGCGAAAGATAAAAATATAAGACAAATTTTTTCTTGTTAAAATTCGAAGGAAGAATCTACCAAGAATCATCCATAGCAACGATGTTGCCATGAGTTTCTTTAGCTGTTTCCATCACATGCAAGCACACAAATCACTGAAACTTCTCCTCACATCCCATCAATCAGATGTATAGAAGCCCTTCGTTCGTAAAGTATCCGCAATCATCTAAATTTTAAATAACCTCCACAAACAAATTATGTTAAAAATTGAAAGAAAATCAACGATTGCTATAATTATGCTATAATTCGAATCACCGAAATCTCGTCAAAAAAAAAAAAAAAGTTTTTAAATTTTTTATTTTCTCACGCTAAATGCCTCATCTCACATCCTATTGAACTTCAGAACGAATACCAGAACCTCAACAATGTCTTAATTGTTAATAACTATCCGGAAGAATTTATCAATCGACAAAAAGACAGGCTCGACACGCCAAAAACAATCAACCCGTCAACTAAAGAACTTATTTGCTGAATATACGTTCAATTAGTCACTATCATTCTCGGTTTAACGTTCATTTTACATGCTAGCATGGGTTGTACAGGTATATCAATTACCGTCCTCCAACCTAATTTAGACTGTGTTAGGTCTTAACTTAAATTCTTCTGGAGAAATTATGTGCTTGTTCCCCCTTGCTACGTCTTTCTCGGTCTACCTTTGGGCTTTGCTCCTGCAAATGTGTTTATAATCTCTTACCCGGTTATCCTACTCCATTCTCTCCAAACGGTTCCAGTTACTCAACGTACTGGACTGAATAACATTTCTGAAGCTATAAATACCTTATTAGCTTACAGACTGCCTCTAGTCTAAATAGATAAAACTGTAATAGTTAACAGAGAAAGTAACCCTCAAAATTTTGTCCAAGCAGAACTTACCCTGCCAACTAAACCTCTTTTGATACCCCCTTCGCTACTAACATGTCAATTAAGTAGCAAAGATTAGCAACTATCGTTAAAGAGCTATTTCTGTACATCATAGAAATACAGCATTGTATATGATCTCACCTTTGTATAAATTACATAAAAACCGAATGTAAGCGCTTAAACTTCCTGCAAAATTACTACCACCCCCTTTTCTGCCAACTCCACAAAGCCACTTTCCAAATTCAAAGCCAAACTACTGCTCAGCCCTTTCTTCCATCTCTCAAACTTTTCAACTAGCAACTTCCATAGAATCTACTATAAAAACCAAATCATCTGTATGCAATAGCTCATTTGAATAACCTATTCTGAGTTTTGGTTTAAGAGGCGTTGTCAGATATCAACGCCTCTTAAACCAAGATTAAAATTAGACATTCTGCAATACACTCTCGTATACAAAGAGTTTCTTGCCTAAAATGATAAAAACAATGTCGTATATCAAATTCCATTCAATCATTGTCCTTCTGTCTATATCGGGAAATCCAAGCGCAAACTAAGTACGCCAGCAGAGGAGAATAATTGCGCCGTTAAATAAGCCAATGCGATCACCAATTCCACAATAATGTTGGGAAGGTGAACACACATTCGGCTAAGAAAACTAATCCATTGAATAAAAATTAACGAATCGATTCATTATGAATCTAACCACGTCATCCGCATTTTATACACACTTCCCAAAATACGGCATCTTGAAATACGACGAAATACATCATCTCCACATTTCGTACTAACAGTATCAATTTATGCAATCACCGTTCTTTTGTAGCCCACAAGTTATCATTATTGAATTTCTAATAATACGCACTTCTGGCATTTCGAGCCTACGAAAACCTCTCTAAAACCTAGCCTTTATTTTTATAGAACGTATTGTAAATTAAGATTGTTAACTTTTATTTTCTGAAAATCAAATTTTCTTTATGATTTTTATTAAATATGTGATGTTTATTAGTGTAGAGCGTTTGATACATTAGGATTAAAGTTTACATTATTGATATTGGAATTCTTAGCGAGTTTTATGATAGATAGAGTTTTTTAATTGATATGTGACGCTTATTAACTTTTTTTAAACGCTTTTAAGACTTTAATGTTGAGATTAAATTTTTTTATATATTCGGTTATATTTAGCGGAATGTATTGGTTTAATTTGAATCACCAGTTTTATTAAATGATATCTATCATCTATTTCTAAAAGATCTCAAAAGCACAAGTTGACTAAAAATTAACTAAATGATAACTAAAAATGTTATGAGCGAATGAATAAATATTCAACCAATTACATGTTTTTTAGATTATCATTTACCTGCTAAAATGACTTTTGAGCTGAAAAATCAAAATATATTTCCAGTTAAATGTAATGCTCTGACTTCCCTTAGAATTAATATGTTTAGAGAATATATATA
>JAUZNK010019115.1:0-21285 GCA_035046665.1 Euphysa ruthae
TAGGTCTCCTAAAATAAATATATCCTTTCCATCCTCATAAATTTGGTGCAAAGTGTGGGTTAAAGGCTCAAAAAAATCGTTGATATCAGGTGGCCTGTAAACTATACCCACTGTAAAAGGTTTGGTGCAAGGGAGAAGAATATCAACAATATTCTCACTGATTTGATTACTGTAATTTATACATTAATTTTAAAATTTGATTTTTTATTTCATATGATTCTCTTTTGAAGAATTTTAAATCAATATTTTATTTTGAATATAATTCTGGAATACTTAGACATTTTACGTTAGTGTTTTAATAAAGAATATTAATCACTGTTGAGTTAAAAAAAAAAAAAAAAAAAAAAAAACGTAATCTATTTCCAACTTGAAAGGTATGAATTATTATTCACATTGTATTTACTTACTATATTTTTTCATCATAGTGAAATGAAAAGTAATACCAAAGAGATGACACAGCAGTGATTCCAATTTTCGGTTCGAATTTAACTGGGAATTGTGCTTATATTGTCAATGCGTGATGGAAAAAAGTGTAAGTTTAAGTTGTCCAGGAACATGGGTGCAAGAAGGATCCAGTCCATTTGATGAGTACCAAAAAATTGCAGCTAACATTGAAAAGTTCCGAGAACTAAATGTATCTCTAATAACCCAGTTGTTTCAAGAAGATACTAACAAATCTATCTTAATAAACTAGTTTGTAAGTAATAATGCAAAGTTTCGCAAAACCTACACAAATTGGAAAGAGCATTAATATCCCAACTAGATCGAAAAGTTCGGCTATGCACAGAAACACTAGAGGATACAGCTCTACTGGGAAAACTTAGTGTCGGCGATATGTTAGCAAGAGAAGCTATATATCATTCAAAATGTCTTCTTACTCTGTATAGAAATCCCAACCAAAAATCGCTAGATGGGTCTATAGCAATTGTGATAAGCAACTACATAGTCAAGTGCTTGAAGAACTAGCATGCTATATGGACCAAACAGCTGCAACGAATACAAGATGTGCTTATTTAAGCTGGTCGATCTTACAGATGTGTACAAAGCAAGCATAAAAGAACTGGGTAGATATGCTAGCGACAGAGCTCATGCTACAAAACTAAAGAACAGATTATTAGCTCATATGACAAACCTTAATGGTCACAAAGAGGGTAAACAAACATATTTAGCATTTGATGCAGATGTTGGATCAGCATTTAAAAAAAAATATGACGATAAAGCATTTATTCTTTCGGAGGCTGTAAGAATTCTTCGACGCGATATTTTTTCAACAGACAAAACCCGTATTTGATGGCAGTTTCGATATCGATTGTCAACAAAAGTTTGTACCACAGTCTTTAATATCTTATGTAGACAAACTTTTACAAGGGATCACAATTAGCACTACACATATAAACCTAGAACAGTCTGCTTTAACTATCTCTCAATTGATAATTTACAATAGTGTTAAGCGTTTGAGACAAACAACAACCACACAACAGCTTACGGTTCAAAAGAAAGTCCTCTAGGAGTTTCCTTTTAGTTTTAATAAATGCAAAAATAAGGAAGAAAGCAATAGTAGGAAAGCTCCATCAAGTTTCAATTTCGTATAAGAGTCATGGAAATTTCTGGCAAATGTGGAAACGAAGTTTTGTTCCAATATGAAGCAAAAAAAGTTGTTTGTCCACCATCCTTTAAGTTAAATGTATTTACCACTGCTGCCTTAGACAACATTGATCATAACCTGAGTTCTAAAACAACTGAAGGTTCTTTTCATGGAACAAGAATCTCATTGTTCCAAAATCCAATCTCAGGAGATCTGGGAGTAATGCGAAATATAGAGAAAGTTAACCATCCAACATCAGATGCCTTGCTTTTACACGTAAAAAGATCTGTTTATCAAGCCAGTTTTTTGGTGGGAGCAATCCTTGCTAAAAGTTGCTTCACTACCAGATCCAGGTAAATGGGGAAGGAGAGCTGTCCATTATTTTGAAACAATATAATAGCTGATCTTAATTGATTTCCATAGGATTTTTTAATAACTCCTTTTACATAAGTTGTTTCGTATCCTCCATCAAAACCTTAATTGTCACTATCTTTCAGCTCTGCAACATTCTATTTTTCTTGTTACCCTTTACATCCCTTGACTCTTTTTCGGAATGAATAATCTATAAAAAATTTAGGAACACTTTAGATGGTAAACCTAAAGTTCGTCGACCTTTCAAACAGCTGCTGACTAACAACTGAAGTTTTAACTTGGATTTCTTTCGTAATTTATTCGGATATTCACAGTATTTACAAATTCTAATGCAATTAATTCGGCAGTAGTTTCTGTCGGTGTGAATTTTTAAGTTTTTTAATTGTTTTAATTTTAACTAAATCCACATAGCAAACGAATCAATTTACGGTTGCTAGGGATAATTTAGGGAAAAAGCTAAATACCCATCTCAATAAAAACCAGTTTTTTATGTAGATAAGCATTTTTTTTTCGGTCAAACGAAACTCGATATTCGGTTTCTACGATAAATAAACAGTCTAAACATGTTTAAAAATTTTAAACCATACTACGCCCTGGTATATCGTTTTACCGTTGAATGAGCGCATAGCAACCATGTAATAATTCTGCAGGTTTTTTATTTGTATTAACTTCTTAACAATTTCAGCTTCATCACCTTTCATATCCTTGTACAAATCAGCAGCCATAAGGTCACGATGTGACTTCGTATCCCCATCAATACATAGCTTTTAGCTAATACTTCATTTTGAGTGTTATGGAATCCATTCCTATTTGTTAAAGATATACTTGCTAGTGTATGTAGAATAGCTCCACTCACATGTTTTAGATGAAACATATTGACAGTCCCTTTTTTTGAAAAATTATTAAAAAAGCATAAATTATTCGCTATACACACTGGACTGAGCAGCAACCAATCAGGGTCACAATTTTACTAAAAATTTCGCTATTAATAAGGATATAATTCCAGACATTGTCAACCAGCACATTGTTATCAATGTACTGTATTACGTTTTCAGATTAAAAGAATAAATAAAACCTGGAGTGGATTACGAAATCATCTTGTCACGTGACTGCATACTATGATTTATCAATTCTAGTTTTCTTTAAAGTAAATGTGAGCACGCTATTCGGCTTCACCGTGCTACGATTTCACAAAAAAAAAATAATGGCAAAGGGAAAATAAGCTTAAACAAAAAGTAATTTGGTATTTTTATTTTTTTTTCGATAGTGACATTTTTTTTAATTGTTAAGAAAAATTTTATTAAAATATATATTTATAAAAATAAACAATTTTAATATCAAAAAATAATTAGAATAATAGCATCACTTTAAAATTTAATTTACAATAAAAAAAAAAAAATATTATCTATAAAAATAAAAATGGAGAACCATAAAGTACTTTAAAAGAAAAAGCTTTCACGATTGATAAATAACACATTTTGCAAACGACTAAATTTTCGTGAACAACGATTTTTGGTGATAACCCTTTTTAATTATAAGTTTCAAGGATTTGGTTTAAAAACCCAAAATAGGTAATGTCTCGTATCGAAAATGAATGCTAATCGAACAAAGTAGAATTTATAAATAAAAGAAGAATTATAATTATTGCGGTGATAGAAGTTTCATTAAAATTATGTCATTGGAGAGATGTTGGTGTTGTGAAAATTGACGGAGGGTTAATAAAAGTTAACAAAAATTTCAGAAATAATTTCACTTTTTGAGATATATTTCAGGTATGAACACCATGGTTTTAAAACTGATGGCAATTACCTCTAGTTACTTAAACGGGTTTTCGCAAATTTCTTAGCATTCATTACACGTACTTAGTTAAATAATTTTCAAAATTAATAACAGGTGTTAGATTAGAAAATGGAGTATATTTAAGTATTTCACGTTTGTGAGATATTAAAAAAAAAAAAAAAAAAACCAGAAAGTCTCAAGAAAAAAAATATATTTACGCTCATTTTCAATTTATCCTTCTTTCCCTCGTCTTTTAAACAAAAGAACGGCATTAAAAACGTGCCTAACAAAGCATACGAGTTATATCCGTGAAGTAAACTATCGACAGCGTATTAGTTGCAACAATTTGAACACTGAGATATTCATTTTTTGTTATAACATGTCTACTTGCACTTTTTCATTCTATAAAAAAATAAATATCTTGTAATAGTTAAGTAGTAACTGTCATACCTTAGGTCAAAATTAAACGTTTATTTTTGTGGCAGAGATTTTAATTTTCTTAGAATTAAAAGTTAAATACCAAAAAAATGAGTACGCATTCAAAAGTATCCGCTAATAGCCTTCAATGTTTCCGAATCCTTCAAAATTACTAAAAAATTAGATTTAGAAAATTATCAGTTTAATAAAATGGCTTCTATTCGAAATTTAAAACAATAAAATTAAAGAATTGGTCAAAGTTAATTAACTTACTTGATCGTAGGTTCCTCCATTTACGGATCTTGGATCATCGGGCGAAACGTACATATTTATTTTTGCGCCTGGTGCATTACTCTCTTTAGGCGCACCTGTGTTCACGTAGTTCTCATAGTCTTTACTTTTGGAAATTGTTGCAGTTTTGCGCCTGGAATAAAATTTGCCATTTATTTCAACCTTTAACGACAGAAATAGTTAAGGGATATTTTTACTGGAGCTTTTTATTAAAAATTAAATACAATTTTTTTTTTGCTATTTACCACGTTTTATTTCGCAAATGAAAAAAAAAAACCGTGAAAATTGCTAATAGCTTGATGGAATGTTGTTCTGTAATATTTAGTTTCCATAAAAACCTACACGTAGCACAGTGATATACCTGTAAAAAAACGCTAGAGAATTTCAGGCGTTTACATAAAAACATGACTCCAGGTCTCGTAAAAACAGAAAAAATAACTTACCCTTTTTTGCTTATATATAAGCATACAACCAGCACAACAATCAGCACGAAGCACAAAGAAAACATTACAACTACGACCACTATTGCCTCTGTACTCCCTGTAAAGTCATTTACATTTCATTTAGTTTTCTGCTATTCAAACAATAAGCCAGAAAGTTTTGATTTATGAGTTTATTCAAGCATGAGCTTTCCACAAAAATATATGCTTGTAATGGTGGAGGAAAATGGTTTCTATAAAGGTTTTTTTTTTTAGTTTAATAAGGTTGATTCATGAAATAAAAAAACCTATTTTAAATAAAATTTTGCGAATATGACTTCCTAAGCCTTATTTGAAAAATAAAAGTACCTAATGTGGTCCGATTACTAGAAAATATGTTGTTTTTCCCTAAGGTGAAATTCAAACTTTAATAACCTCATAAATGTATGCCAAAAGTCTAACAATGGTGAAAATTAATCATAAAAATCTTTCATCCAGAAGAGATTGTAGGTTATTCTTTCATTAATTAATAACATAAAAACTTGGCATGGTAATTATCTATAAAGATTTCAAAACATGTTATACTCAACTACAAACAACGATCTCTTAGACTTCCAAGTCAGTCTTGTATTAGGAGAGTGATTAACGTTTGAAGAAATAAAAACTTACATTCGTGATCAACCACGGTAGTAGCGGGTGTTGTCGTCCGTAAATATGTACATGTAAAACCATTGCCACTAAAGCCTGTATTACACGTGCATTTAAAAGAAAATTTGTCTGGAAGGTTTTCACATGTGGAATTCTGGTGACATACGTTGTTTGCTAAACATTCATCCACATCTAAAAAAACAACAAAAATATAAAGATAATTTTAGTACTGTAATAGATGGCGAAGGATCCATCGGATTTCGGGTCCCTACGTGATTTAGAGTAATCATTTCTAATACTTGTATGTACTTATAAGCTATTTCAAGTAGTATATAGCTTTAGGATTAGGACTTTAGAGTACTGTTAAAATATCATTCTTTACGCAGATGACTCTTACTTGATTTTCTAACATAAGGATGCAAAAGAAATAGAAATATTCTAAACAGAAATTTTTCCAACCTTAAGTGGTTTATCGACAAAAAACTAAGTGTGCACTTTGGAGAAGAAAAAACCAAGTGTATCTAAAATGAAAACTAAAAAAGCGGATCCCTTGAATATAATTTATAAAGGCACATCCATTAAACAACATACCTCAGTAAAACACCTAGTATGCTTATTAGATCAAACCCTGAGTGGAAAGACGATGGTTCACTATGTTTTGAATAAAATAATTAATTCCAAACTTAGATTTTTATATAGAAAACAAACTTTCTTAACACCAGCCTTAAAACGCGCTCTATGCAATTCTCTGATTCAACCTCACTTTGAATATGCATATTCTGCCTGGTACTTAGGCCTCAACAAATTACTTAAAATCTGTTTGAATTTTGCACAAAATAAATGCATAACAATTTGTTTAAATATGAATAGTCATCTAAGCCACCTAAGGTTAGATACACCCTTAAGATCCACCATTGGAAAAATTATCTGTCATCAAAAAGTCCCTTTATATAGAACATGGTTTTAAATGAAATAAAATCAATCACAATCTATAACGTTTTTAAAAATAAGATCAAGGAAACAGTTTTTAACTCTCTGGATATAGTTCGCAAAACTAATAAATATAGACAATAATTCTGTAAAAAAAAACTTTTTGTTCTTTTCTTTTTTTATTTTTTTCCTATGCTTCGGCAGAATCAATCTCGATGTTTTTATGTGCGATGTAAAACGGGATCACAATGGTAATATTGTTTTGATATTCGCACCTATCGTTGCCACCATTTGTTTTTTATTATAATTTTTATTCTTGCTGTTATTTTTTTGTTTTCTCTTGTTTTGTAATTTTCACAGCCTCATATAGCCTCATATTGGCAATATCATGTATTAATTATGTAATTAAATACTAGAAAAGATTACTCTAAACCACATAGGGACCCGAAATAAGATGGGTCCTTCGAAATCTATCACAGTACGGCTTTCACATATTTGAGAGAAGTAAACTCTCAAACTTTTGCTACGTTGGTTTCTGCTAATGATAATATAGAACTATCAAAATTTGCAGTAAAGGATTATTCAAAATATCAAACAGTACAAAATCTTTTAAATAATGGCATTATCTTCAGGCACTGAGAACAAATGGAGAAAATATTCTAGCTCTTGGCACCAAACAACAATTCTACAAAAAATTATTATATAAAATTAAAAATAATACCTTGGATTAATAAACTGGAAACGTTTACATCACCGCTCAACTGATGCGCACCATTGTTGCCTACGGTTCGCGTGTTACTAGCAATTGTAGCGTTCAAATCTGTTGCGTTTATAAGTTGACTTGATGTCAGAGTGTATACCACATCAAGACTACCATAGCTAAGTGCAAAGTAAAAGATTTATTGCTTAGGTGTGACCACAAAAACAGAAAAAAATCATTCCTATATGTAAAATTGTGGGAGCTATACATTGATGTAAGAAAATTTTTAAAAAACTTTCGAAGCAACTAAACTATTTTTGAAGACAATATGAGTCAGGGAATTTTTGGAAATGATTGTGGGATTTTTTCTATCAATTTATTTTAGCTATGGACATATTTTAAAAATTCAAAATGGTAACCAACTTATTTGATCAATTTTTTTATGTTAAAAAAATCATCTGATATAACTTTTTTTTTTTAGAATTTAATGCTGGTAATTATCTAATAAAAGACTATAACCTAAAAATTTAATTTTTTGAGTTATTAACGGAATAAAATTTAAAGATGGCAGCCAAAAATATATAAATTTTAAATTTTTTTCCAAATTTTTACTGATTACAATATTTTACTCTGTATAAATATGTTACTTGAAGTAATTATTTCTTTCATTATTACATTTCAAAATTCATTGGAAAAGTATATTTAGAGTTGTATTTGATGAGTATGTCGAGTTCTCGCGATATGTGATGATTTGAAGATAGAATCTGCAGTCCCTAAGAATGATATAGGTATGTGAATTCCATATTGAAAATTCTTCAGGGTGTGTTAAAGTATTTTTTATATTTTCAAGAATGCAATTTATCTTCGATCAGTCAAAAAGATTTTTCATGCAAATTTAATTTTTGTGATAATGAACATGCGAATTATCTAAGGTGACCACAATTAAAGAAAATAAAACTACCAACTCCGAATTGAAAGACCACTTCGACCCAATCACAACCATCCAGTCATTTCCCCAGTGTCTTTAACTCTGTGAGTTCAATATGTAAACCTCAAAACATTATTAAAAACTTATCATTCACGTAAAGTTCTGGCTATGTCCATTGAATTTTCTTGACAATTGCAAATTGGCAAGAGGTTAATCAAATGCCAAACCAGGAAACCGGTCTGGTTGTAAAATCATTACTGATTTCCTAATCATGTTTAATGAATGCTTGCTCTTAGCAGAAGCACATTCTTTAAAGAAGAACGTGCTTCTTCTTTAAATAAAAGCAACAGTGTAAAATTATCTTGATTAGCAAAGTTACTATTCAAACGACAAGCATGACAAGCAGGCCGAGATATACTGTCTGTATTTCCACTTGCAACATTGTTGTCAACAATTTTCAGCCTACTAAATTATTACAATATAGATAAAGTTTTTTCTAAATTTGCATAACAAATAAGTGAAATTTTAACATTATATTCATTTAAACGAAAGAAAAAAGTGGTTAGATTTAGTACGAACTGTAACAAGTCTTGTAATACGATTTACGATATATCAGTTAGCACAAAATATAACCTCTTTTCTTTTTTGAACTCATTAAAAATGGTTTGGGAGTAGTCATCTATCCACAATGTCATTGGTGACGGGACAGTTGGATCATGCGAAATAGCTGCTAGTGGTGGAATACTGGCATACTGATCTGGAATTGACATTGAGTAGAATCATAATCTGCAATAAAATTTCTTGTGATTCCTTTATCTTCAATTGTCGGGTATTAAAACAATGATATTGCAGTGCCACGAAAAGAGCTGTTTGCAGTAATGGAAGATGGATTGTGGTCAATATTATCTACTGCCACTGTTGTATATACATTTATTAAAGTTTGCTGGACAGACATTATCTTCTTAGGTGAATTGAAACCAATATATTAGTTTCTTTAGCCGTTATTAATTAATTTTAACAGATTCTGAAAAAATAGTATGAGCCGATTCCTTTTTTTAGCGCCAATTTTTACATTTTATTACTGTATTTTTCACTTTCCTACGTTAAATTTTCTAGCATTATTTTTGACAATAACTCAAAAACTATACTTTTCAGGCCAGTTTTCTATTAAATATTGACCAGCACAAAATTTTAAACAAAATAGGCTATATCTCGATATTTTCAGTGAAATTTTTAGCTGTTTTTCAGCTGCCATTTGAAAAAATCCACCATTTTGAATTTTTATGATTGAGTCCATAGTTAAAATAACTTTGTACATCATAGATAACATTTTGGTAAAGTTTCATTCTTTTAGCAAAAATCCCACAATTGTATTAAAATCAGGACAGAATTTCAGCAACTATATTGTTAATTTAGAAGAAACAAAATATTTGACCCACAAATTTATATTCCACACAAAATACCAAAAGAACTTTGTGAAATTTAATTTAGCAAGCATTAATCTTCAAGGTAAAACATCAACTATAACATAAATGTTTTCAAATATTTTCTAACATCGCAATATGAAATAATTACCAAATAAAATAAAATTACAGACTCATTAAATCAATTCATTATAATTCTATTCAATTCAGTTGAGCTCAGATTGAAATTTAAGTTTAAGATTAAAAAAATAACTTAACGGTGAGTTAAAAAAAAAAAAGTTATTTGTTAGAAATACAAAATATCCAGATTAATTATTTAAATATCTTTTTTTTTAAAAATATTACCTTAACTTTTCTACCACAATAGTTGAGAGTGGAAACTTAGACAACGTCTTCTTCAGCTAAATAATAACGTTAAAACATTAACGGCAACCGCTTAATACTTATTCAACATGGCCGAAAACTCTCTTCTAAAAATCTTTTTTTTTCTATGTTTTTCTTTTAAAAACAAAATTTGACACTCTCCTAAAATTCCATATTTATTTAAAGCGATTTGTAAAGAAATCTGGAAACGTTCACGTCTTAAAAACACTTATAATTGTTCCAGCCTTGAAGGTGATTTTATTCTTTAAAAAAAAAAAAAAAAGAAACTTCCATTGTAGCCTTGTTAGACATAAAGTTTAGTTCAGATAAAAAATATTTTCTGACTAACAATGGATTATTAATTACCAATGAGCAAGATTTTCATAAATTCAGCGTTTAACAAGTTACATGATGAGTTGAAATGGGCTGAGATTTTACCTGTGTTTAAAAAAGGGGATATCACAAATAAATAAAAATATCGCCCAATTAGTATCTTGCATACAATTTCGACGGTCTTTGAAAAAGATGTTTTCGAACAAATAAATGACTTTTTAAAAGATCGTTTTTCAAATAGACTTACGGTTTTCATAAAGGTTTTTCTACACAAATTGCATTATTAAATCTTGTGCAAAAGTGGCAATTTGCTTGGACAACAAGGGGATAATTGATACAGTTCATATTGATCTTTCTAAAGTATGACTGTATTGAGCATGACCTGCTGCTACATGACCAGAAACTGTGTGTCATTATATGTCTAAGAAACTCCTTATCTGTATCTCAATCAAGGTTGTAACTTTATGTCCATGCTCTCTCATATTTTTTTACTGCTATTTGATCTGGATGTTTTGTTTCAAAAAGGAAAAGAATCTTATAAAAAAAGTTCAAAAGAGGGCAAATTTGGAACTTTGATTCAGATCTAGACGAATTGTTAACTATTGACAACAGTTGTAGCGTACACACAAGACATTTGCAGTTATTGATGTCTGAAATATATAAGTCTATTCATCATATAAATCCTAAACTAGTTCAAGATCTTTTCTCATTGAAACAAGTCCCTTGAATTAATTGTTGGTACACTTGAATTACCTGATGCTCAACTAAAAATTATACTATTTTTCAAATATTGAATTTTCATCTTTTTTAGGTCCGGAAAAAATAATGCAAACGAATAGTCAGTCTCAAGTGATGTTTCAACTTCAACCACTGTTATTTCCTCTATGATAACTTCTATCTGTAAACAAACCACCAGCCTTCCACAGTTTTAGATAATCAGAAGAACTAACACTAAAACTGCGGTTTCCACACTAAAAATTTGGAAAAGAAACAACAGTATATTCTTTTTAACCCCAGTGGTTTGATAGATTCAAGTGAATACATTATGACGCTGATGATTTATTTCGTTTTTTCTTCGCATCATCGCTCGAAATAAAAACATGAGTTTTTGGACGAAAACCGAAGCATTGGTTTTAAAAATTAGAAAAAAGCCCTTGAAAAAATAAGGGATTTATAAAACATTAAAACAGTGATTCGCATAAATAAATAATTGAGAGATTAGCAACCGTCTCAGAAAGTGCCGAATGTGACATTGACGAGATGATGACTGAAAACTTACAAGAAGTAAGAGAAACAAATCAAAAAATGTTGCTCAAGATTTAATATACGATAACTTGCCCGGCAATCGCTTCCATTACGAGGAAATTGGTTGAAAAAAAATTTAATTCAACTCAAACTTCAATCAGCTTTTTTGTGAAAGTGGCGCAAAACTTTCAGAGCCGTTAAATAAAAAAATCAACAAATTCAAGTCACCAAAAATTCAAAGCAAGATATCTTTTGTGATGTTGTTAAAAACATTCATTTATATAGTATTCTAGCAGATGAGACTTCCAATGTCTCAAATATAGAGCAACTAGCATTTTGTATCAAATGGGTGGATGACAACTTATTGCCTGGTGAGGAATTCATCAGCTTGAATCCCATCCCTAACACGTTAGTTGAAGAAATTGTCAGTGTGATTAAGGATATTTTACTAAGAAACAAATTGAAAATTGAAAAATGGCCATGAAAATTTTAAAATGACCATGCATTAAACCTTGCAGCTGGTGATGTATTTAAGAGCATAGCAAGTTGGGAACAAACTTTTGGAACAGCGTATGTAATTTCAAAGCTAGTGAAAAAATCTTCAAAATATGATTCTAAATTAGACAGAATTAGAGAAGCAAGGGAAAATAAGACAAAGAGTATTCACAATCTTTGCCCTGCTAGATGGACAGTCAGAGGAGAACATTGCATCATACTTGAACAAGTACACAGAGTTAATGGAACTATGGAATGGCCATTGAGCAACGACACAGAATTGAAAAAGAGAATTAGAGGAGCTCAAGCTGCAATGAGGAAATTTTAATTCATATTATGTTGTTCTCTTGGCCAGTCTGTATTGAGGCAAATTGATAACTTAAGAATAACCATATTTTGATCCTTTTAAATGTTTATGGTTTGTATTAATGCTAATGTTTTTTTTGTTTTTTTTTTTTTTTTTATAAAGTTTTCATGGATGTGGCTGAATTCTATTTCACTTGCCTACATTATTAAACCTCCTCAGGAATATATAAAAACGAGTTTTAGCCAATCTAGATGGTTACAAATCCTAAAAACTTTCCTTAACCATGGTCTCCTTAGACACTACATTAAAATTCTATATATTGGCAAATTCATATGACCTATAACGTCACAAAAAACTGCTAAGCTTTTGTTTGTTCCCATACTTAGTCATACCCAAAACAAAGCTTTTCCAAACATGGGTTTTTCTGCCTCTCTGGGAGCTCTAAACAAAAATTTCAGTTACTAAATAATAAGGTTCGATTAAAACAGTCCTTGTACTTGAAGAGATAGGTTCTCACCAAAACTTAAAATTTTTCTGATTCATTGCACTTTTGTTTATCAGAATACAGCGCTTTCAAAAAGTAACTTCTTGCTATATGTTAGATATGTGGAGCAAAATTTAAACCAAGCTTAACAACGAACAGAAATTTACTATTAAAGTAAAGATGAAAACTTTTAAAGCACAATTCTATAGCTAAATCTTAAAATAATACGTCTTCAAGGATTTAAAAAACATTACTCAATATATTTACGTTGCCAAACTTACACATATTACACCAAACTCGGCTCATAATCTAAAAATTTTAATGACAAACAAATAAAACATAGTATTATATACATTGAGTCAGTTTTTGAAGTAACTGAAAAATGTCCAGTTTGCACCCAGGCACCATGAAAATCAAAATTCTTAATTTTCAAAAAAATGAGGTTCTTACTAAGAAGAGTAAAATCAAAATGACTGGAGGCAAAAAACATCAAAAATAGTATAAATTAAGTTGTGCCAAAATTCAATAATTTATACAAATAAGTGATTGCATACACAAATAGAAACATAAGAATTCTGAACTTTCAAACCGTCTTCTCAAACTAATTGTATAATAAATCCTTATACATTTATCAAAATCTCTATCAATAAACATTTTACTTTACTGTATCTTATTTATATAAATGTGACGAAAGATAATTGTATTATTATTATTTTTTTTTTTTTATTTTTCATCAACTTACATGATTTTTTAATCAACTTACATGATTAACCAGAGCATACTTTAAGAACTTCACAACCATTTCATCTCGCAAATCATCTCTAACAAGGGGTCTACCATTCAACAATGGAGAGGTTATTTTAAAGTGAACATTGAGCCCATAAGGTGCTAAACCAGAAATCATTAAAATAACAAACTAACATCTTTTAAAATTCATTTCACACAAAATTTGGATTAATTAGTTTTTAGAGATTTTATTTCTCGAAGTGTCACTTTCTTCTTACAAAGGATGCCTACAGCCTTTGTGATTTTTCCACGCATCGGTTTTCACTAAATTTAATTTCCGGGAGTCCATAAAGCACTAAGTATTTGCTTTGATTTAGATTAGTTGTTTGCAAAATAGTAGACAAAAAGGAAACTGTCATATGGATGGAAATTTTAGAGCGAACAGCTTGATTTGTAAATGTATTGCCTCGATTCCTAATAAACCTGAAGTTTTATCAGAGAGAGAGTTTAAAACAAGATATGCATCGTTTAATTACAAAAAAATTTTTAAAAACAAACTACTCCTTCAGGCTATATCTGGGAAATGTAGAGAAAAAAATCACTTCAAAATTGTCCTGATCCATTTTAAAAGCAGTACTTATAACAATATTTCTAAAAAATGTCAACTTTGCCTGTAAGTAAAATTACAAATAATTTCTCATTTGAACAGAAAATCAAAAGTGTTGTTGAAATAGATTTTCACTTGTAGGAAGCAAATTATTAGTTTAAAATTCTTAAAATAATTGTTGTTTATGTTAAAATTCCTTAAATTCTATTTGATAATACTCTTTTTAATTTCCACATTCCAAATACTCAATTAATTTCTTTAATTAATTAATACCTTGCAAAATATCCAAGTAAAATTTCGCTCACTTAAGATCTAAATCGATTAGTTAGGGTGAAAAAGTCATATGCACTATTAGTGAGGGTGAAAAAGTCATATGCACTATTAGTTATGTAGAACTATATCGTTACATAAAAATTGGCTTGTTATTAATGTTACTCATAACAACAATAAACCCAAACAAAAATGCATTTAATTTTTGTTTGCATATCAACATCTACTATTTAAAGAATTTCTAAATAAGACACAAGCAAATAAACTTTGAAGAGAAATTTAAGGATAAGTATGGGAGAAATAATTAAAAAGCTAATTCAACCTTTGGCACCAGGATGAGAATTTTAGAAAGCTGGAACTTCTTGCCTAAATTATGTAATATTTAGAACAGCCAGAATTTAGAATTCACTTTGGATGGTAGACATAACATGATATCCATTTTCTAAACTCTCTTGGAATATCAAACAAGAATTTTTATTAGAATTGTAATGCTTTGGAATCGTAAAAACCTGCACAAAAATGTAAATAGGCCTCATTTGCTGAAATATGCAAAAATTATATCACAACATCTACAACATTTAGAAAATAGTAAAACAGCTACTACGGTAAGATCAAATATTTTTCAACAGAGCATGCAAACAAATGAAAGACCTACCTTTTTCTCTTGATGGAGCCACTAAAATAATAAAAAAATAATGTATTTAAAAAATTGAAAATTAATTTCAGAAATATTTAAAAAACTGAGTAAGAAGACATGTCAATAATGATAATAAATAATCAAAATTTTTTATGCTAAAATATTGGCTTTATTTTGTTTTTAGTATGCTGCATGCAACAATCTGTTTGAGGAAGGCTGTCATGCCAGAGGTGTAACAGGTGATTTTGATTTAATATTTTTATGCTCTTATATTTTGAAATACATTGAAAAAATTAGAGTAAAATAATACAAATATTTATTCTCTTCATTACTGCTTCATCTGTTAAAAACTATATGCAAAGCGTAACAAAGTGTATCAAAGCGTATCAAAGCGTATCTATGAAATAAAAAGTAATAAGAGTAATAACCAGGCTCACTTATTTCTAGAAAAAAAAAAAAAAAAAAAGCTGCGACTTTCTAGCTTCATAAAAATAATTTCCATTTCTTGTAAGCTATTAATTTAAAAAAAAAAAAATAAGTAAACAAAACCATACCTGTAGTTGCTGTGGAAACATTAGTTGAAGAAGTTGTGGTCATACCTAGCGATGCTGTATCTAAGACAATTTACAAGAAAAAATATCTGTTGATGTCCTAGTTTTTGAGCTTCACGTTATTTTACAAAAAAGAATAAAGATTCATAAGCTGATAGGGGATAAAAATAAGGTTTATCCAAGTTCTTTGAAAAAGCACTATGGACAATTATATGCTTGACAAGAACGTTTGAGATTTAAATATTTTCCTTGCATGAGATGCAATAATAGAATTCACTGAAACATGAATATCTTTTTTTTAACTTTAATAGTGAAAGATAACACAAATTGATTGTAGGAGTTTTATTAGGAGACATTTGCTCAGGTTTCACTGCTTCAATATCAGCAAATTTCATTGGTTTAATAAATTTGGGGAGAATTAATGTTTAATCAAACGAAATTTGACTTTCTTATTTTTTCTTTTTTTATTATTTAATTTAAAATAAAACTTATGGATAAATGAAAAACCTGGTTTTAAATGTGTCTATATAAATATTCACTTATATCTATAAATATTTATTTTTATAAATTATGACCTATCTATAAATATTTATTTATATCAATTATGACCAATCTATAAACTTCCAGCTTAAATTAGCATTAGAAATTTTCAGCCAACAGTAGGAATCTAATTGTGCAAAATGAAACTCTTGTCTTATTTCAATTAACTTGCAGAATAAAAAAATTATAAACAGTTTCATGTAAATTAAAATTTTTAGCTTAAAACCTATCTGAAAATTGTTCTTTTATATTCTAAAAGTCTAACCACAAAAGTTCTTTAAGCAAATATTACGATTTTTTTCATGCTGAGAAGGTTACTTACCTCATAAATTCTCACATAAAAATAAATTTGCTGTAAATAAATTTTTAGAAAATTTTTAGGTGAACTCACAAATTTAGAAATTCGTTAATTTGTCATGAATTTATTTTCAACTCTTTTGACAGGTATTTTTAAGTGCAGGTGCTTTAAAGTGCTTCTACAAAGAAAATAAAAAAGTTGTAAAACAGTACAATCAAAATAATAAGATACCAATTCCACATAAAAACAATATGGTTTCCACTTAGCAAATAAATCTAAAAATTTCGCTAAATAAAGAAAATTCTAATTTCAGCTGGTAGAAGCGGCAACAGAATTACTGAGTTTTTGTAAAAAGTCTTTTTACTATAACAAGAATTATTTTTTGTTATCCTTACCGTGTTTCTCTAAACAGTATCTTGCTCCACACTTGCCAATTGGGTTTAATTGATAGGTGAAGAATGTACCACAGTTTTTGATAATAACAAGTTTTTTTTCCTGACATTTACACCCATCAAAGTTACCAAATACAGGATAGCTGGAAACTCCCAAATTAACACAAACAAATGAAGGAATTATTTGATTTGTTATGTTAGGATGGGGCTCAGTTAACCAGGCAATCCCTTGAGCACTGCAATGTTTACCCGGAAGAATTGGATCACATCCGACTTTCAGTTTCAAATTCTGGCGTGTTTCTGACATAAATCGTACTGATTTATAGAAGAATACGTCACATTTTGTTTGTTCCTCACTGTTGCTATTGAAGAACCTAGAGCTATCTAGTACTGTAATGTAATCGGTACACATATCAAAAGGAGGCATAGTGGGTATTGTAGGTGTTGTTGCTGGTTTTTCAGTTCTGGTAGTTGTTTTCATTGTTGCTATTACGGTTACACTTGGATTCATAGTTGCAGTACTTACAGTCACTGATTGTGTTATATTCAGTACCTTTGTTGTGGTTGCATTTAGGGTTATAACTGTGGCCATAACTTCAGAGGATCTACTTGGATATATACTTGACATATGCATTACTGATGTCAATGAGCTTTTGGTGTGACTTGATGTTGACATTTCAGGTCTAGGTGAGGGTTTCAACATTTCTAAAAATGGTAGCAATTTAAAATAGTAGATAACTTAATATATAGTGCATAAGTCAAAGAGATCCTAAACACACCTGACATATGTTAGTTTTAAACAAAACTCATAATAAATTTCTTTAAAAAAAATAAAAAGAGTGAAATGGCTATCTAGACTAAATTCTTTTTGCTTTTTGCTTACTCACAAATCTCAATTTGTTGTCCATTCTGAACTTTTGAAATGGAAACTGGTTGTAGTATTCACAACAGACACCTTCAACTAGTAATGGTCTTGGTGTATAAAACACTAAGCCAGTGGAATCCAAATTTGCATTGGAATATTTTTGATCGTAAGGTTACACCTTATTATCTTCGTATTTTGTGTCCTTTTGCCAGTTGCTCGCACTGTTACTTATGGACAAATTCCCTGCAGCTTAAAGCTAGTTTACTGTGCAACAATCTTCCAAATGATATTTAAAACAATGTAAGTGTTCCCATTTTTAAACAAAAGGTAAAACTCTGGAAAGGGAATTGCGCATACTCTTGTTGCAAATAATTCTTTCCAATTTTAAAATTTTATTGCCTCCTTGTTTTATTTTTTTAGTATTTTTTTTTTGCATTACTACCTTTATTTTATTAAAAAAACAAATAAAAAATTTTTATTATGTATTAGCCTTGATATTATTATAATTTTTCTTTTTATTAGATTACATGAACTATGATTTAACCAACGTGAAATATGAGATTTAATTGAATTGAATGACAAACCAGCTGCAGAAAAATAATCATCACATGATGAAATCAACAAAGAATTAGTATTAGCAACCCAACATACATTTAATAGAATTTATTCTTTTATAAAAGTAATTGTAAAATTATTTTTATAACATCAACAATCCATCATTATCAACATAAATCTTTATTTACGCCTGCCATTGCAGCAAACACTTTAAAGATAATTACTGTTTTCTATTAGACTTAAGAGTCTAAACAAACTTGTATATGTAGTGAGCGAGTCTAAACAAACTTGTGTATGTAGTGAGCGAGTCTAACTATTTGATGAAATATTTAACCAATTTGTTTACAGCCGGATGCTCTCGCTAACTTATGATAATGTGGGAGATGGAATCATTAGCCAAATGAACTGTCTACACCAGATATTAAACTAGTAATTGCCATTTTCAGCAGTAATGCAAGTTTGTAAAATTAAAAATATAGTATTTTAACTGTGAGGTCAAGTTTATCTAAATGTAAATAATATTTTCCTGGTACGAAATGTAACTTGATGGTCTGTATCTATCATACCGCTTTGTAATATCTCTTCAATATTATTGACAAGAATGCGATCTAATAGTGTGGAACATTCGCATTACTTGGGTAGGAGGTTTAGTGATTTTTTTTTAATTCGTAGGTTGATACAAAGTGTTTATATTTATTTATCAAGGGGTGCGTAGGAGCATGCCTTTGTAAACTTGATTTATTATTAAATATGTATTTACAACTCTGTAATAGATTTATATCGAAATCTACTAATATTACCAAATCTTTTTTCTCACTTTTAAGTCATTTAATAGTTCGTCAATAAATTTATTTTACATTGGCGGATTTTGGGAATATTAACTGGAATAGATAATCTGTTGTAGTTCATAAAATATTTTCTTAAGCTTTAATAAACAACTTCCAACTTACCTTTCTTTCTAGTCACAGTACACGCTCTGGAGATACACAACGGATACAAAAATCTTTTATAAATATAGAAACTACCACAGTTTGTGATCTGTATAGGAGCTGACGCTTGACACTGACAACTTTCCAATGAAGAAAAACATAACTTTCTTTCAGCACGGCCTAAAGAATTGATAACGAAATTTAAATATATTTTTTTCTGTGCTATTATAAATTTTTTTTTAACAAACAAGTTTATTTTGCACTGAATGGCCACCATAGAACTTTTAGCAAAAATTTTACTTAAGTGCTATAGGAAAAAGCGATGTGGCAATAAACGTAGGACTGTACATTAAAATACTAAAAGAATAGGGAAGGCAGCTAAGATATCTGTCAATATTTGTGGTGCTTTATGAAAGTATTTGGTAAGGAAAAAACTTTAAAAAGTAAAATACCCACGGTACGGGTATAAAAAGCTCTTCAGTGTAACCAAAATTTTTTTTTAGTTGCAAAAAATTACTAAATTTAACATATATTTTACCTTCATATACTGTAGGAAAGTCACCCATAACCCAGCCACGATATATTGCTTTGCACGGAGCATCTTGTAAATACTTTGTTTTATTTGTAACAAATGAGGGGCAGTAATTAGGAATAATTGTTTCATAGTCACTTGTCATGTTGCTATTGCTATTCAGAAATCGCACCCAACCATTTGGAAACAAAGTGTCTACAAAGCAAGCTTGGGTTAGTCCAATAGCAGAACTGGTGTCCCAGTCACGAGTTGCATCTGTGACATTTTTATAGGTTGAGCACACAGCATTTTCAGCTAAACAGAAAATACTGCAATACTACATTAAAGAGGTTCGTAGCTAGATCGAAATCAAAAATAAACACAAACTAAAAACAATTTTTAATTTTTTTTTCCTTTATTGAAATTATGAAAGAGTTGCATTAAATCGTTTCGAAATGATCATCAAAAACTTATTTCCTTAAGTAAAGTGTCTATCTTAAAATAAAGAATAAATAACCATTTAATTTGTGAATAGAAACCATAAAGGGAATATGAAATACTTGTTATTTTTAGGGGAATTTTTTAAAAATACAACAAGAAATTTAAAACCTGTGTAAAAAAAGGTTGTTAACCTGGGTGAGTATAGTTCTTTTTAGCACAGTATGCCACTTTTCCTTCCTGTGATATTTCTGGTAAATAATACACAAAAAATCCATCACAATTACGCACCAAAACCTCATGAGTCGAATCTTCTGTTTGAAAGCTAGCATTGACTGTCTGAAGTCGGATATCAAGAGTTCCAAGATATCGACCAATACCAATGTGTCCTTTGACTAAACCTACGTTAAAAAATATAACAAAATAACAGAATGTGGCATTGAAGGTAACTCAGTAAAAAACCACCAATGATAGTGATAGTAATTTTATAAAAATTTCGACACCAAAAATATAGCAAGATGGTTCTCATTAACTGAAATTAAATGGATTCTAAGAAAAGCCTGTCAAATTTTAATAAAATAAGTCCATTATCTTGAAAATTAAGATGCCACTGGCAAACATAACCTCCACACTCTTCCAGACTAACAACTGTCTATTCGATTGCTAGAAACTGCTTACTCGTGTGTTAACAACTGTCTATTTACATTTAACAACTGTCTATTCACATGGTATTGACAACTGTATATCCCCATGTTAAAAAGTGCTTTTTCTATAAAAAATATCTATGTAGAAGAACACATTTTGACAAAAAAAAAGAAAAAAAAGATTTTAAACATACGAACTAAGCTACAAAGACTCAATGTACCATACAATTAGTTTTGGTATAAACAGTTAAAAAAAAACCAGTTAGTATTTTTTACATATGTTCATTGTCTTAGCTAAATATGCATTTATGAAATTCCTTTAATGAAGCAGACAGCAAAAAATATAATGAAGAAAACTTTGCATTTCGACTAAAAATGTAGAATTGGAAAACTAGAGTGGTGGGAGAGTGATGTTGTTAATTTTAAGAAAAACCAAAAACTTATGAAGGCTTCATTTCCGTTTTTTTTTTCTGCAAGATGATTTATAATATAAATACAAGTCTATTGCATTAGCAAGAAATATGTAATTGTGTAGATGTATGTCAATCAGAATTTAATCTTACATTAAGGTATCAGTAACCTCTGCACTCTTTAGCAGAGCA
>JAUZNK010019126.1:0-21285 GCA_035046665.1 Euphysa ruthae
TGAAACAAAACGAACTTAACTAAGGAAATGGTGACAGAAATAGCAACTCCGGTATTTAATTAATCGTTTAGAGACAGGTAAAAATATTAAGCAAATGCAGTTTAAAACGTTTTTAGTTTAATTGAAGATAGAAGACTATAAATAATACTTTTAGAAGTCAAAATTTTTTATGGCAAATTTTTTTTAAAAATTAGGTTCGCTATTCCTAACATTACACAAACAATTGCTTCGCAATTTCTTTCCCCTTTGTGAAATTGCTTCGCAATTTGCGAAAGCGAAGCTGAGAATTCGAACCCTGTATTATGTTAATATTTTTGTATCTTAAATTATATTTCTGTGAAATGTAATTTTTATCAATTATTTTCATTGACTGTTGTCTATAAATCATTGTTATTATAGATTTGCTTGTCAAACCTAAATTTAAAATAAATTTTTTGTAATAAATTTTAGTAAATTTGAATGAAATAATTAAAATCTAGTGTTTCAGACTTATTTAAAAAATGTTTTACAATAGCATTTTTCTTGTTATCTCCAAAAAATTAGCTTATTAATACTTTTTTTATTTAAGAACTCAACTTCCTTCATATCATACAGATTGGGAATACCCGTACGAACCATTTTTTGTGACTAGTAAAGAAAATTTTGTATACGATGAAAGATTTGAACAGGTGAAGTTATTTCTGTGCTGGTTTAAGTAAAGTTAGTATAATTAAAACAATGCTTTGGATCATCGTAAATCTATTTTATTTTAATGTCTCGGTGCATAGGTCATGATCATTACCATTATATTTTTTAACATTTGGCAGCGGAAACTTCTAGAAAAATATATTTAATTTAAGACTATGTCTTAAATGTGTAGAAGACAGTCTTAATCATTTAATAAAAATAATAAAATTAATAAATAAATAAGTATATTAATAACACTTTATTTAGTTTAATTTACTTTATTTATTACAATAACACTTTTTTGAAGGTTTTTATTGTGTGTATTTTTGTGTTTTTATTGTGTGTTATTGTGTGTAGGAGACTGCTAATCAAGGCTTACAACCATCACCTAGTTGAGTGGGCTGTATGTGCCAGAAGGTGGAAAATAATACACAAAGGTCATTTTGTATCTTATATTTTAGATCAATTTTTTTGGCTTAATCGTTAACCTAAAAACCTAAAAACAAACAAAAAGTAGGAGAAATTTTTGTTTATACGAATGCACAACTTTTCAAGTTCTTTGGTAATGAACCTTGTTAAAATTTTAGCATATTTTCATGTTTTTTAATTTTTTAAAATTAATTTAAAAAATAATAGATACATTTATATTAATGAATAATTACAGAATTTTGTTTGTTTGCTAAAATTCAATATTTTGGATTAGTATTTTGAATATATTTTTATTTATAACACATTTTATTAAAATTCATTTTGTGTTGAAGATTGCTAAAAATAGTGATGGGTCATCAGAATAAATTATATAAATATTCTTGACTGTTATGTATCCTGGTAAAAATTAAAAAAAAATTAATTTTTTATTTTTATATAAGTCGCTTCCTTCGAGGCTTGAAGTCGCTACTAAGCAGGAATCTAAAGAGGAGTTAAAATACTTAAAAATTGTATTTTATTTTTTTTAGTATGGGTTTAATCGAGTAAGTCAAATTTGCAGATATCATGTCAAAGGTGGAACATTTGAAGTCTTCACATTTGGCTATCTTTTTCATAAGGGGTTCAAAAAGCCAAACAGCTTCCATAAGAACAAAAAAGAAGATCATACAAGAAATAAAATGATATATGAACAGTTCAAAGACGAGTTATATATTAAATATAATAGCATCCACAAGCAGTGTTGAGAAATGTTGAAGTTTTTTCTTGATGAAGATTCTCAGATATTTTTGTATGATAGCGGTTTTGTTTTTTTTTGAAAATGTTTTATGACCAATTTATTTTGCATGACTAATTCATTTTCACTTCACTAACAACTTTAATCCAATTAGGGATTTGGATAAATTGCTAATAATTTTTGGTCGTATATAGGCGAGTTTTAATGCATTCTACTTTGTACACTAAATATTAGATTTTATTTATCATGGGTTCTTTTATTTTAGTTATATTGTATTTTTATACTTGCATATTGTATTTTTTGTTATACGTAAATATTATTTCACATAAGTTATTCTATAAATAAATTTGTGACCTTGTTAATAATAGAATTTAGGAATGTAATAAAATTGTGGGTCATAGGAATTTGTTTAAAACATAAACGCCTTTCGTGTCTGGTTAATTATAAATCTCAGTTTAAACAATTGGGTGATCTACTGTCTTGTGTAAATGCAAAAGAAGCAGCATGTTTGTTTTTGACATTCAAATATTTTCAGTTCCCAGTTCCCAGTCCAGTTCCCAGAATACAAAACATTTCAGGCCTAAAAATATAATTCTCGAAATTTTATGAAAATATTTTATTTAACATTTTTCTTTTTTCTGAATTTTCTGCAAGTTTTTTTTTGTTTATCTTTCAAAATTTATTATAATATTATTATTATTATATTGTAATATTAGTTATATTTATTTTTACATTTTGAAATTATTATCAGGTCACAAGTTCCCAGGACCCAAAACATGGTCATTTTAGACCTAAAAGTATCTTTGAAATCCGTTCATACTTCTTTTCAAAGTTTTGATTAAGTTTATAGGAATTATATAGGGCATCTATCACCACATATGGCCAGGTACTGAAAATTCTCCTAAAAGTTGTCAAATTTAGTCGAAGTTGACATTTTAAAAAAATTTTGAAAATGCATTCATTACTTTTGCTTTTAAATTTTGTGTGAAGTTTATGCACTAGAGGGCATCTTTTGACCGAACAGTCACCTATAAAAAAACTCATTTTTTTTAAAAGTCTTTATATTTTTCATAAAGCTAAAGGACCAGAGTGAGAGTCTATTGGCTTAAATAAAGTTAAAAGACTAGAGAGAGTGTCTGTTGACTTAAATAACCACCTGTAATTTTAAATCTAAAAGCAAAAGTTTCATTTTTTTTCTTTTTCATTTTTGTTTGAAGTTGTAGGGATATAAAGAGTATCGTTTGCGGTGATAGGAGCCCGTCAGAATATCTATTTATTACACAGTTATGTTTCGGTTCGGCTGAAGTTTTAAAAAATTTACTGGCTTATTCCCCTTGTCTTAAAGTCAGAATTTCTATCAAAAGGATATTATGCCTATTTCCTGAAAATTTTAATACCAATTTAGTTTCCAGGAGTCGGTTAATCACTAAATTTTTGTTTTATTAGTTCTTAAGTGCCATTCAAACTTTTTTATCAGATAATGAATTTTATCGTTTTTAGGTTTTTAGGTGATACCACCTGTTTTGATGATATTTTGATCTTTAACCAGACTAGTGAAACGATGAAATAAACACCAGGCCAGCTTTAAGCTTCTGCTTTATGATTCAAAATACAAAAAGCATTACGCTTTTCAAAAATTTGTAATTCATTAGGTAATAAGTTTTTGATTCTCCAAATTCTCGACAGTGTAGTTTTTATCTGAATAGATCACTTAGCTTTGAATTATGTACACATAAATATAAATACAATATAAATATATTCTTGATAACTGTAAATTTGTTAGATATTTTGTTGATATTTTTTTGCGAATAATATTTATATTTTAGCATTGACGTTATATTTTATATTTTTAAATACACTGCATTTTATATTTACACTCTCATTTATGAGTCTTTCCATTCATGATTGTTATCAAAAAGATGATAGCACGGGGATATATTCATAGGAGGGTTATAGCAGGACAGAGTGTTTAAATTTAATCATGCTTAGGCTGATAATATTAATAATATTAACAATGATAATATTTTACTCGCAAAAAAAAAATTTACTTGAGATTAAGGCCGAAAAATGGTAAGATGGCTGGCTTCATTTTGTGCTTTTTTTTTTTTTTTTTACACCGCTGTTCTAGATGCTCTTTACACTGAATGTTTGTCCTCCTAACTATTCCTACTGGGTAATTTTGAGAATTTTTCTCAAGAACCCTTTCTTCAATTGAGTTTAAATTTTCTTATGCAGTACTAAAAATTAAAATCATGTTTAATGGTAAGTGTAGTAATGCTATGTCATGTTGATGTCAGCATATTCTAAAAACCTATTTTTCATCAAATTTTTAAACCTCTCATACAACGAATGATGAGAAAATAATTTATTTGCAAAATTAGAAATATCTTTTTAGCGGAATTAAATAAAAAGGTGCAAAAAAATATTTTTAACCGCAAAAGTAAACCACTCTAATCACTTGGCGTACTGTGAAGATGATTGAAGCTGGCAAGTTTCATGTTTTCAAGTAAAACTTTAAAAATTAGATATTCAGTTGGTTAACACTAACTACTGATACTCATATTTTTGAAAGCATAAGAAGGAAAAATTTTTCTTTCTTTTGTTTTTATTGCAGAAATTCTATTTTTAATTTTTATATTATTTTCAATAAGTTTTTTTTATGTTTTGTGATAAAAAGAAAACGATTTGAATAATAATAATAATAATAATACTTTAAGGCTTAATAATTTAAGATCTAAAGGAGAAAAAATGCTAAAAAGTGCATTTCCTCATGTTATGTTATTTTTAGGTGTGTACTTAGAATTAGATGATATTTTTTTTTTTTATAAATTAAGCATGTGATTATTTATGACATGTATTTATACAGTAGAAAATCTTAACTCGAATCGCTACTGGACAAAAAATTTGAATTAGGGAATTTTTGAGTGAGGGAGTTTTTCCACTAAATAAATTGCTGATGCATTTGTTTTAAAATAATTGGTGATATACCCTTAAAAATTATTTTAATCTTAAATTAAGTTACTTTGTACAATGTAAACCAAAGTTTTGGCTTTTTACTTATTGCGCATTCATAAAAAAAATCAATATAATGTTCAGCTATAATATAATAGCATAATGCTATTCTTTGACAGGTAAAATCATCTAATACTTCTTAATCTACATTCTGTTCGATTTCATTGTCATCAATATGCCAGTGATTTCGTTGACAATTTGTTGATCAGTTAAGATACTGTAATTTGTCCTGCTCCTCATTTACAGTGTCTACAAGCTCATCAATTGTTTTTTCCTGCCTTTGAGGTCATATTTCTGCTTTCTCAAAGCAGTTGACTATCGTCATAACCATTGATTTAAAAAATAGATACCTTTAGAATTTGTTGACCAACGTCTATTTCACAAAGCATTTTATAAATCAATGTAGACCTATACATTGCTTTCTTTGATTGAATAACTCACTGTTCCATTGGCTGAGTTTAGGAGTTGTATTGGGATGAAACTGTCTCTAATCTACCAGGATACAAATATTGCAGCTATCTTTGTCCATTTTTTTGTCCAAATTAACAATATTCTATTGGAAAAGCTCCCCAGTCATCCAAATTTCACACTGGGAGTGATAGTGGCATGCAAGATTCTTGACATTGATGAATAATGGTAAATAAAACAAGCCAAATTCATTTCAATTATAAGTTTCACACAAAGCATGCCTAGAAAGAATTATTGGTAAAGCCGATTAGTTTAATGATACAGCACAATTCTCTCCAGAGACCTGCTTAAACAGTAATTTCCCAACCAATCCTCTGGTGCCTTGAACTGTCACAGTCCAGTAACTTTGCAAGTTGTACCATTTTGGCCTGGATCATTGGCCCACTGTCAGAAACATTCTTAGCTTTCACTTGTAAACAGAAGAATCAACTTGTTTGTACTCTTCATTGGCAAGGCGTTTGTGTTTCACAAGGAGATTGCTGCAAGGGAACTCGTTAAGTATCTTTTCTTTTGATCTCTTTTAAGTAGAAAGTGTGTTTGTGGGAATATGGTATTTTTCATACACTGCCTTGTTGTACATTCCACTTGTGTGCATTGTATTTTGTTTTGATGATGATTCAATCTTTTGTTTGTTGGTTAAAATTTTGACATAAAGTACGTCTGCACCAGGGTGATTGCCTGCCATACAGTTAATTTTCGAATCAAAAGTCAATGATGCTTTTTTTTTTGTCAATGTATTGGCCTCCTGTTCTATTGTATTGAGCAAAGCAAATTTCTGACAACAGTTTCAATTTGTGGTTTGTTCTGATGAATTGAACAAGCACGATGAAAGTGATTAGCCAGCCAATTCAAAATTTTTCTTTGGAAATAATTTTGACTAAAGGAGTTTTTTTTTATCTCGACAGATCCTATCATTTACATTAAGAGAAAGTTTAAACAGACCTAGGTAGATCCCTTAGTTATCCCTCAGTTTAAATTGCCTGGACTAGCAAAAGTCCCTTTTATGTTATGTTATGCTTATGTTTATCTTAAAGGGACGAACTAACAAATATGAGTTAAACTATGGTATGGTGTTGTTAGAAAATTTGGAATATGCTATTTTTCTGAAAATACTGTGAAATTGGTCAACTGTTTTTTGGATCAGTTTTGCAGCTCTTCTTTTATAATTGTTGGGATCTTACAGTTGATAGAAAAGGATTATGAAAGAAAAAAATATATATGTCAATCTACAGACACATGTTTCACTGTTCAACAGCTCATCAGATAGCAAGTGCCCTTGGAAGTGATATTTGGGCTCATTTATGAAAATTTATTATTTGTTAGCCATCAAACATTGGAGAAAACAATAAAAACCGAGAGGAAAAAAATTTCCACTTTTTCACAAATTTCTTTCACATAAAACATAAAACATAAAGCTCTGCGTAAAGGTAACTTATATACCACTTGAATGTATGTTTATTAATAAGTATTAATTTTATGAATAATTATTGAGTTAAAGTGATAGTTAAGATATTTACCAATTAATTCATCTAATTTTAAGTTATATACGCTTGACGCTTACGAGTTATGAATTAATATATCATCATATATATCCTAGTAAGTAGGACCATGTGCCCAATTTTGGAAATTTAATTGAGTTTGCCCAGATCCACATTAAATTTGGTGCAAAAAAAAAATAATAAAAAAAACCCTTAAAAGACATATTTCTGTATTATTTCTTAATAAATTTTTTTGCTATTTTTAGAAAAAATAAAACTTTGGCATTAAGGTTTTGAAAAATACAAAATATTTTTAAAGCTGAAATTTTAAAAATTTTTCTTGAGAAATTATGCTATGTTCCTATTTTTCTTGAGAAAATATGTTCCTATTTTTCAGAAATTTTGTGTTGTTTTATCAAGTAGACTGGTCTAATCATTTGTTGAAGTGTTGGAGTTTATACAGCTGGGTACTTTTTTTAAGGCCAATTTACTTATAACAATATAGGTGCCACTTCATTTTATTGTGGGACCGCACACAAGGAGACTTGACAAGCAACACTAATTACCATCTTATAGCCAAGTAAACACAAATTTTGTCCATAGATGAAACATTCTTATTAAGAATTTTGTTTGGATTTTGTTTTGAACCAAAAAATATTTTTTGGTTCAAAATGAGTCAAATATCTAAGAACTTTAATTTTTCACTTTTTTTATTTTGCCGAATTTATATTTTAGAATGTCTTTTTAGCTGGTGGTTTTGTTAACAAAAACTTATTCTTGGTTGTTGTTAAATTTGTAGGTTATTTGTTTGATAATTGTAAATATTGCTGTTGTGGCGTCTGTTATTCACTAAAGTCCTTCTTCATTCTCACTTTTCAAAAACATTAATTTTGAGTTTTTCTCTAACAATCCATGTCAGTAATAACTAGTTGTTTCTTAATATAAATTCATTTGTAATAAATAATGCTGCATTTTATAAATCATATTTTTTCCCTGAACCTTGATATTTTGGTATTGTATCATATATCTTTTAGTAATAAAACCAATGTTTTGTTTAAATCTTTACAAAGTTTTCAGTCTCACATTATTATCTGATCAAATTTTTCTTTACTCATGGAGCAATCACTGTTTAAAGCTTGATTTTTCTGTATTTCGTCATGTTTTTAATGCATTTTTGAGGCCAACCTTAATAATTATTTTGATACGCCTAAGGCTTATCTCCTTAAAATAAGTTAGTTGTTTTAACAGTGTGGTTTCTAAACTTCAGGAGAAGTTAGATTTATAGTTAGACAGCACTTAGAAATTAACTTTGAGAAGGTCGCTGCTTTATTAATAAGTATAGGTGGTCAAGACTTTGTAGTTAGAAATACTCTAATAACATAGCGAATTTAATATTTAGCAACTCAAAATTTATATACCTTGCGATGTTGTTTTTATGTTTGATGTGACTACGGCAACAGACATCTTCAACCAATTTTCAATATTCTGATTTTATTATTTTCTTTTAGTAATAATTTACTATGCAAAAAAATGTGGAAATAAATCAAGAATTAGAAGATAACATGAAACAAAACACAGACACATTAAAAAATGGTCAGATTGTTGTTGTTGAAAAAAGCCACGTAGAAGGGAAACAAAAAACTAACAAACTACCAAATAGCAAAAATTACTGTTCAAAATGTGACAGGTATTATGCTTCCACAAAAAGCTTAGGAAATCATTACCGCTCATACCATTCAAACAACAAAGTAAAACCAACATGTTCATATTGCGGTAACATTTTCACTCGTAGAGATAATCTTCTTCAACACACAAAACTATTTCATACCAAAGAAGGCAACAAGCCACACCCACATACTTGTTTAAATTGTAATAAGAGACATTCTACCAAGAGAAATTTGATACGTCATTTGAAGTCATGTAAAAAAGCAAAATATGACATGACACAAGTTAGACAGGTCGAAGCATCCAACATTGCTCAAATCAATGGTAGAGTTGTTTCTGTTGATAAATTTTTTAGTGATAAAGCTCCTCCAGTTAATGACAGCATCAATAATGGTACAGCTATCCCATCTTATGACCACAGTATTGACCATAGAGTTTTACCACTTAGTCACAAAGTTTGTAAACCCCAAAATGAAAATAACAAAGAAATTGTTGATGCGAATAATAACATTCTTCCTATCATAAACAATTTAATTGAAAACAAAAGTTTAATATACCCAGACGCCTCAACACAGAAGCAGATGAATATCTCTAAAGATATATTTAAAACTGAATGTTTGGTTGTGTCTAGACCAAAAACGGTAGAAGAGTCACACTGCACTACCTATAAATTTCACATTGACTCATTTACTCCAAAATATGATAAAGCAACAGATTGTTCTGAATGTAATGTGACATTTTTGTCATATGCTGATTTCATCGCACACAAATCATTTTGTGGAGAATTGGCCTCACATTGAATTTAGATTAAAGTACTTCTTAGTCGTTTTATTTCAAATATTTTTAGAGCCTTTATTACAATAATTATTTATTTATTTATTTATTTTTCTACCTATCTTTCTATTTTTTTTTTCTTTAACTTTAAAAAATATTTTATTTCATGACTGTTAGTAAAAATTGGTGTAAAATGTACGCGAAGATTCTTGCCTTTCCTGTTAATTATTTCTCTGGAACTTTTGTTGAGAAAGAAAAAAAAAGAAAAAGGTAAATGTGTAATTAAGTTTTTATAAAATAAAATTCAGAAAAAAATTTTTGTTGACTTAGATTAATGTTCATGAGGTTTTGAATCATCTATTTGTCAATCATGCAAATCTAAATACACATAAAGTAACACAAAGATTTACATAAATCTGTCTATCATTGAGTAGTATCAGGTTTATCATCAGAGTAGGACTTATACCTTTTTGTCTACAAAGTTTTTTACACAGAAGTGTTTATGAGAAAATGTTTTTTCAATGTTCTTGATAAATACCTTAATTCACTTAATTTACATGCATCTTTTATAGTGCATTTAATTTAATTTTATGTATGTATTATTTACAAAATGGGATTACTTTCTATGTCTTGCCTTGGTAAACGAGTTATAATGTCAGGAAATCTCCGCTCAAGCTTAAACCAAATGTACCCGTGATTTGGCCATAGTCAGTTGTTCCAGATATGGGAACGCACTGATTGCCTTGGTGTAAAAGCTGGCAAAAAAAAAAAAAGCAATAATAGTATTTGGTCTTTTTTTAAAAACAAGGAGCTATCAAGTGTTTTGTTACCATTGATTTTTGTCTGACAAAGTTTTATCTTTTGAAGATACTTTCACACCATTCTACAGAAACAGTACTCATATTTTCTTTCAAAAGGATTCTGACATAGGCTAGAACAGTACCAGTTGCTAAACCTACGACGGTATGAAAATTGATAACCCACGTAAAGTATGTGTTTTTGGTCAAATTCTTTGTTATTTCTAAGCGTTTTCAAAGAGTTTTGTAATGTTTTTTATTTTTATTTCAGAATAGGAATAATTAGCGGCGTTTTCGTATATATTTCTTAATATTTTTTTATGTAATTTTCCTTTAGTTTTAAACCAATGTTATATTTTTATTTAACTTTCAAATCATAATTACTGCTATGTGTTCGGTTTGTTGGAGTATTTCGAGTATAGTGTTTTAGGGACTAAAGTTTTCGAGGTATTTTTGGGCCTAAAAATTTATAAATGGCTTTATAATAAGTTATTGTTGGTAATTTTTTGCCCAGATGTATATGATATTTATAAATTCTCCTTTCTGTTTTTATCAGAAAATTTTTGATTTTATTTTTCCTCACATTTTACAATTCATAAATGTGAAAAAGCGGAAAATTTTGACAGCATTTTTAAATTTTAGTTTTGTGTTTTAAGCTCACAAAAAAATTGCTAAAACATCATACAAGCTACCAAATTACAAAGAAAAGGTCTATATTAAAAGTGAACTCAGATTCAAACTGCTTTTCGCATATCTCAAGAAAGCAAGCAACGAAAAAGAAATTACAAGAATGACAAGGAATAGTCAAAAAAAGTTAGTTAAATTAAAAAACTCAAAGTCACATAACAAAATAATTGGAAAATACCTCTAGTAGGCATTCTGTTATGCAAGAAATTTAGACGTCAAATATTTGCTACTGGTGTACAGAGTGATTACTGTAGACTGCAACTTAATCAACATGTAATTTTTTGATATTTTAACTAGGTAGTTTTTTCTTTTGCATAGGTCTAATAAAATGTTTCTCAAAAAAAAACCTTGCATTCACATCTCGTTTTGACAAATAAGTCTGCAGGGGTTTTTCAATCATTATCAATATACACATCATGATATCATGAAATATATTTTTAAAGATTTTGATAGTGCAAAGGTTTTTAGTTTAGGCACTTCTAGGGTTTCCATTGCTAGTCTACCTGAAAAGATAGAGGTTCAGAAGCTTTCTTATTTATTTTTGTATTTTTTTTCCTTTTTTTTAACTTAGCAGCTTATTTTGTAAAATTATTTGACTTCCTATTTTGATGTTAAGAATTTATTTATTTTCTATTTTCATAATATTTCTTATTTTATTTTTATTCCTGGCTTTTTTTACATTCCGAAATTGTGTTTTATATTAAATTGTATTATAAATTTTGTTTGCAAAGTTTAATAAGATTTAAATTGAATTTCTTGCGATCTTCCTCTGACTTTAATACCATATATTGGAAGATTAAGTATACAGTGCCAGGCACAAACTTTGTTAGTTACCTGAACATTACTTAGAAAAAGGAACCTTTAAATGGGCGCCTCTTTTGAATATTCATTAAAGGAATTTAAATTGTGTTTGTTCAAAAACAATATTTAAAATCTAACGTTACAGGACATTAAGCCCAAATGTGCATATATCAAAATTGCTTGGATCATAAATCATTTAGCCAGTTTATGGACATGCTCTGATTTTTTTTCAGTAGCAGCATATTCTTAACATTGCTTCCAAAAATCTAAATCTAAATGGTTATAATGATGCTTCGCATCAAAAGCAATATTTTTATTCATGAACGAAAAAAATTTTACCTTAAAATTGATTTTTTGGGAATGAAAACATTCCATAGAATAGCTGTGTATAACAATTTCGACCTTGTAAAAGTTTCAGTTAGTTCTAGTAAAGTTTACTAATAACCATCGTTTATCAGAGAGATTTGTTAGTTTTCTCATTTGTTATATAATGTGTTAGCAAACCTTATTTTATTTTTCGTTCACAAGAAATCATCTTTGTTGGTAATACCATTTCGAATTAATTATTTATTTGCTTCAATCTCTAATTACAATCGCTAATTAATAACCTGTTCATCCAGATACACCGATACGTTATTACACCGATAATTGACTATCTTTTATCCACTAGAAATTTAAATATTCTTTTGTGTAAGACTAAAATTTATGTTTTATCGATGCCACTAATAACTGAATACAATACTAACTGGTAAATTGAATAAAATTACAGGTTTGGTTTCATATTTATAAATCATTAGTTTTCAGTCTTCTTCTAAGGCATTTATAATACTAATACACAAAACTGAGCGTTTTTTGAATCTTTGAATTTTTGAATTTTTTGAATTTTTCTATTGTTCTTAGCGCTGCAATAATTTATAGTCAACTAGAGTTTTTCTATAGCACGGTTTTAGCCCATAACATGATTTCATTTGTTGTTTTTGTTTAGAAATGACTTTACAGGTTAATTTATCAACAAACGCATGTTTTTTCATCAATGGCTTACCAGCCTCTACTGCAATCGGAATTGATTACCATACATGGTGTGTTGGACCAAGATTTCAAGGTATAGCTAATATTCCACCTGGTTTTCATGTGTTATTTTTCAGTGCAACTGATAAATTTGGGAATTCTTCTTCTAGAACTAGTTACCCGTTTTTCTGCAAAAAAGGTGATATACTGGTGAAGATTTATGACAAAGAAAATGAAGATTTCAGTGATGAAAAATTGAAAGAAGATTTAAAGGAGAGATATTTACAAGGTTTGTCAGAAATTAAAATCATTTTCATTAAGTTTGATTGAACACATACAGCTGTGTTTGACAACATATTCTTGAATTTTATAGTTAACAAAGTATGTATTCTTCCTGAATTTCTAGATTGCTTTTGTGGTAAAACATATTCAAATCTTCTTCATCAATTAAGTATTTAGGCAGGCTTCCTTTAGTTATGTTAGTAGCTAGGTAAGCTGTCTTTTTCAATTAGGTATTATGTAGATCACCTTTACCAAGTAGGTAATAAAAAACTTCTACTGGTAACCAAGGAAACTGCACATTTGGTAAGGGCTTGTGATATATGCGGGGACTCTATGAGGGACAGGAACTAATGTGAGAGGAAAAGCTCAGGTGATAGAAATAAAATCTGAATGCTGGAACCTATTTCCTGAAACACTTATTTTTAGTTTGTCACTGAACTACACAGACTACACAGGCTACACATCTCCTGGAAAGATTTTATTTTTTTATATTTTCAGTTGCTGGTATGTTGCTCAGAAAATTTAAATTGTTTTTCTGTCCATAAACTTGCACCACGTGATGTATTGGAAAAATCCACCCTATAATTTTCAAAAATTTGCAATGTTATCTTTAATTGAAAGTTCATTGGAATGGACATTTTACCTTTCTTGACAAATATCAAAGTGTTAGTTAGGAGTGAAGTTCTTGCAGTGTTTTTGTCATGATTTGGAATTCTTAGCCCCCATGGTTGGCCTTGATGGAAAATTTATTTGAAATTAATTACTCTAGATTCTAGATCTAAAACGGCTAAATTGAGGTTTAAAGCTTTTAATTTCTCACTTTAAAAACAGCACTATTTCTGATTCCAACTTTTTAAAATAGCTGCTTTCAACCAAAACCACAGGATTTCATGGTTTTTCTTTCTTCTCTTAGAAAAATGCTACCATATTTACGTTTCAAAAAATGTACATACTTCTTTGTATATATAAATGGGTTTCATCCAAAAAGTATTTTCCAATTTATACAAGTGCTTGTAAAATCAGTCAAACCTTATACATTTAAATAACAATGATAAGCACACCTGAGATTTCCAGAACACTGAAGAACAAAAAACTCATTTCACATATTGAAAAAACATAGTAGATTTTTAAATATATCAGAAACCAAATGGCAACAGCGAGCATCTCTAGTGACCTGCATAATGACTGCGTAATTTTGGAGAAGTTTTAATATCTGTATTTTAGCTGTATTTTAGCTGACAAAGTTTTACACTTTGTCAGCTAAAAAAACAACCTGAAGGCAGCGTGTAGATTTATTTTCTTACATATATTTTTATTTAAAAATATTTATACAGGAAAAGACAATTCATCATAATAAAAATAGCTGTTATCCTATTGGGTGAAGATATGTATGTATATATTTGTGTGAATAAAATCAGTAACATTTGTTAAAATTGCTTAAAATATAAACACTTCAACATTCTAAATATACTTACTTAATGATAAAAATACAAAGGAATAAATAAAGGCAAAAACTGAGTAAAAATGGGAGTAATTAAAATTTTAAAATATACCAGAACTAAAACGGGGCAAAAATTAGTGCTATGTATTATGTCAGTTACAAATAGAATTCATTCAATCAAAAGAAACTTTTGCAAACGTTCTGTTATGGAAACAAATCAAATTAAAATATTAAGTATCTTTAAGCTTTGCTTTGAATTCACTTGTTGTTGTATTTTGTCTAACTGGCAGTGGTAAATGGTTGTATAGTACTACACCTTGATAGAAAAACCTATTTTTACTGCACTCTACTTTAAATTTTGGAATTTTTTCGGCAAATATGTTGTTCTTTGTATTAGCCATATGATTAGAGAAAACAGGTAATCACCTTTCAGAAATTTAAAAATGGTTATAACGGCTTTCGTTTCAATTACACTTTTGAAGCGTGGCTGTTTATTTGTTACTTGTTTGCTAGAATTTGATACGATTTGTTTTTCACGGTTGTATATACGGTAAACACAAGTGGTTTGTATTCGGATGAGTTATAAGTTTGTAATACCATAGTATGTATAAACTGGTAGAATCATTGAATTATATATTCTTCTAGCTACATGTGATGGTATACTTTGTTTAGCAAACTTATCTTTCTGGTAGCTTTTAAATTACAAGAAGAAAGCATGGTTTGCTATAAAATGCCAGTGTTATATACTATATTTATATTGTTTTGTTTAAACACAGCTACTCTTAAAATAGGTGAATACAATTTTTTTTAGAGGAAACCCACTGTCTGTACATTAATATTTATTTTATAGAAAATAATGGAGTAGCAGGTACTCTTTGAAAATATTCATAAACTGCATAATTGTTATACTGAAAGAAAAAATAGCATGAGATTAGTATGGGCAGGCGATATTTTGTGAACAATGATAAATTGAGATGCACAAATATCTCTTAAACAAAATTTCCAAATTATTTTTTAATTTGATTCTAATATTCTTATATTTTTTCTCTTTAAGTCATTAACAAAATTTTGTAAAACCTGTTCTTCAAAGCCCTTCTTTGGTGACTTTCTAGGGTAGTTTAATTCTACTGGTTACAAAGACGATTTTTAAATCTTCAATTATCTCTTAGATATTTCCTGTCTTACATAATAAGATATCATGAAGGTTTTCCCATTCTCGACGTTTCGTAAACATAACTTAAAGCCCTCAGACTCATTTTTAAAATTTTGCTCCTCATATATCAGTGGGCAGGATGTGAATTTTTCCAAACTTATTGCTGCTCTTTATATTTCCATAGCAATAAACAATATCCTAAAATATGATTATGGCAGTTTTCAAAAACTAATATTGCCAAAATTTCTTTTCAATGGATATTTTCAAAAAAGTTTTTTCATAAAACTTTCTGTGAAAGTAAAGTAGGCTTTTGACTTAAACTTATTATACACAAAGCTGTCTCTTTTTTGTAGTTGACTTGTAGTAAGCAACGAGAGAGTGAATTCTTCTGCAGTTGAGCTCATTTTTTTGTAATTTTATCTCATGAAATATTTACGTTAGCCGCCCACCAGATTATTTTGATTTTATGCTGCTTTCTACTCATAAGTAGGAATGTCAATGAGGATGATTCCTCTCAGTGAACTTTGTAGTGATAGCACAAGTGGTTGAGTAGCTTCAAATACATCTAGGATCATTAAAAGTTTTGCAATGATTTTACTTGAGTTAGTTTGGATGAATTGACCAAATGCTTCTCCTTCTTTTTTGCAGCATGTCGACAAAGCTGGTAAAAACATTTTTGTAACCCTTGTACAACGTGACACAGGCTTGTTCTTGTACTTTCCGCCATGTAGTACTCAGGTAGATGGGAAAACTGAATCAAGTTCATCGTAAATCTCTTTTCCATTGATTCTTACAACAAATGCATTGCCAATATGCGATTTTTGAGAAACTTCCAAAGGGTTGTTAAAAACATGTCTACTTCAACAATTGTACCAAAGTTTTTAAAACAAAAGACAAGACTATGGACAGCGCAAAAGAAGTCTCATCAGAGAAGAAAAAGAACTGTCTTTTTCTAAGTGACTCAAGTAAAGGTGTTTTTACATATTCATAAATAATATTGATCTACTTGTGAAATGTTCTGGAAACATGTATGTTGTGTTTGCGGGCCCAATCAAAAGGTACTTTTAATCGGCATGGTGCTATTAGTTGGACTAGACAAGAAATTCCGAGTATGTGCCCAGTTTTTCATTATAAGGAAATGAGTTATTTTAATAAAGGATTTGATAAGAAAACGTGAATTCTTTATTTTCATTGTTTTGTTAGTAATTTTATTATCACACAACATTACCCATACATTAGTATCTCTATTAGAGAGTTTGTCAATGACTTGCTTATTCCTTTATCTTTTATATGTTTATTTGTACTTAATTGGTTGTTTGAACATTCATTTGGGTGGTCTGAAAATTTCCCGGGGACTTCAATGAAGACACGATTATTTTTTTACCTGGAGCAAAAAAGATGCATACTTTACAAAACCATCCTCGCTTTGAAGAAGAATAATTGAAAGCAGCTCCACCACTTTCAAACTTAAATCATTTACATTTTGAGAAGTTTTGATATTGTTTTGAATTACTTCTTTGACATTTTTTTTTCCTAAAACTGTGCTGATAACTTCATGTTGATAGTCCAGGCTGATGTTCACTATCCACTGAATCAGTATTAGTCACAGTCTTGTGACTAAATCAAACTGCAATTAAACGAATTGAAAAAGCAATAGAAAGCAAACAAACCAACAAGCGTTTTACTTTGTGTTGCTGCATATATTATTTCCAAAATATAATGTGTAAAAACTAAGTAATTATTATTAAATATTTTGTATTTTCTGGTTAATCTTTTTTCTTTCACTTTTAATTGGGAATTTTGACTGAAATAAATACCGCGTTATACATGATACCATCAGGCTGGCTCACACACTGGATATGATTTGTGCATTGTATGAAGCTTGATATGGTAAATGGCAAAAGGCTTTCTTGTATTATTTTTTTTACATGCTTATGTTCTATTTCATATGATTTAAGTATTTTTGTTGTAACTATTATTATACATCATATAAACATCCTTTTTATCTATACCATGTTGTTTGTTTTATCATACAAAACAAATACAAAAATATCTTTTCTATTTTGTTGTTTTCTATTCGATCTGTAAGTATTTGGGATCTTTATAAAGAGTGTTAAAGGGAAAGTCCACTCAAACCGGTGGTTTAACTTTAGCTGTTACAACCAACATATTTTTGATCTCCGTGAAAATTTTTTAAACAAAGTTATAATGTGTGTTTTTTTTTATACAAACATAAAAAAATATGAGACACTAAAATTTAATTGAAAACTCTGAAAATTTGTTCATATAAAAGTCCCTACTTTGTAATGTTCTCCTACATCACATTTGGTGCTCACAATAAAAACAAAAAAAATCATGTAAATAAGGACGAGATCCTAAACGAACGAGACAGTGTAAAATAAGAAATTTAGTAAGAAAAAAATTAATGTTGGTGTTTTGTTTTCAGTAGGTTTGTGTTAAAATTATTATACTTACTTTTACTGTTGCTTCTAGTAAAAATTTACGGCACGTCAGCAATAACGTCAGCAATAAGATTTTTAAAAGATTGTTAAAGTTTTCATGTTTTATAACGAAGAAAACGAAAGCTTATACTTCAACTGCTTATAGAAGTTTAACAATATAATAAAGACAGTATCGGATCGCGTTTAGCTATATACATTCTGTATAGCAAATTCAATAACAAAATCAATGTATCAGTGTGCAATCTTAGATCGCGGTCTATGTTAACAATGTTGGTTTGACTTTATACATCATAAACTACAGAATAGTTAAGATTAGCTAGATTAAACGCAGAGATAAGTTTCTTGCTGAGCTATACTGCTAGTTCGTGTTTCAACATCTGACAAGAACTGTGCAATCGTAAATTTGTTAATAACTGTATTATCTTCTACCTTGTATTTGGTTTAGATACCACCAGCTCAGGGCTGTTTTGTTTTGGACCTCAATGACATAGAAGTATATCAATGGAATATGACAAACAGGCATTAATTACACTTTTATACCAACCAGCAATTTTTGGTGGAGATCATTCAGATCATATCATAAATTGAGACTGTTTGAAAATCCAGTACATATAGATCAAGAACAACGTATATAGTCTAGTATATACGATACGCAAAACGTTAACCAGTCCAAAAGAAAAACATTAGCATGAAAATGCTTGTATATATTATTATATATCTTGTAAGTCAAATTATTTTTCCAATAAATAATGAAATATATGATTGTTAACTTTAATATATTTTATATATATTAGACCTAAATTCAAAAGAAATTGAAAGGAGTCAATCTACAGTAATAAAAAGTGATATATAAAGTTATACCTCTTTATGTAAAAGTTTAGTTAATGTATTGTACACACGGTCGGTTTAATTGAAGTTGGTTTCATGGACGTGTTAGTTTTTTAACAAATCTGTTGGCTCTTATTGCCAATCAGTTGATATTGTTCATCTCTTGCTTTTTCATCATGGATATTAAACACTTAAGAAAAGTCATTAATCATGTTGTTCATTTCAGGAAAGATTAGGAAGTGCTGCTCCAGTGCATATAGTGCATACAGTGTATACAGTGCATATAGTGCGTACAGTACAAAAAGTACATGCAATACATACAGCACATAATACAGCACATAAAATACAGCACATAATACAGCATATAATACAACACATAATACAGCATATAATACAGCACATAATACAGAGCATACTGCAGCACATACTACAGCACATGATACAGCACATAATACATAATTCAACTTTTGCTGAGATCATCTAGTCTGATGAAAGTTTCTGCAACGGCTGTTTGAATAATTGAGTAAATGATATTTTATCAACGTTTTCCAAGTTTTCTGAGAGCCAAATTTGCAAAGGTTATAAAATTAAACTGGACCACAATATCAATTGCACCCTGTTTTAGGTCTGAAATGCTTCTTTTTTTTTTTTTTTTTTTTTTAATCAGTCGCTTCCTGCAAGGCTAAAGCTAACAGATCAGATAAAGCAGATCTGATACAGACCGAGAAAGATGTTGGTTGAGGTGATGCTTAAAGTATTCGATATTATAATCCAAAGAAGACCAGTTAGAAGGCAGAGTTCCACAAGCGACCAGTACTTGGAAAGAAGCTGGATAAATAAAAGTTTTTTTGAAATTTAGAGATCTGTACTGTTAAAAGGTGAGCATTAGATGAAAGCCATGTGGTTCTTGAAAAAGTCTTAAATAAAGGTGTTATTTGTTTCAAATCAGTGTCCATGGAAATACTTATAGAGCATTGACAATGAGGCTACATTTCTGCTAAGGGAAAGTGATTGAAGATTCGGATAAACATCAGGGCCAACAAGGTTTTAAGCATATCTTACTGAATTCGGTCAAGAAGGTGAAAACATACAGAAGAGGCTCCAGCCCAAAGATGGTAGCAATGCTCAATACAAGGTCACATGGTAGCCTTGTAGGTATAAAGTGTACTCTCTGGCAGAAGTAAGTACTACAATTGGAATAGAGATCCAACCTTCATAATCATAGAAGCAGATTTTGCGAAGGATTAAAAAATTCCAAGGAAGTTATTTATGAGCGTGTGAGTGAGTTAACTACCATTTATCAGCGCAGATGGAAGGAAAGTTATCTTAAAGCAGTTTATGAAAAGTATTTTCTTTTTTGAAGCATTGAATAATACAAACCATATTACACCCCATTTAACAATTGCAAAAATCATCTAAATCAGCTGCCATTTTAACCTTATCAAAAACGTTGAATGTCTTCACTAAGGATGAGTACAAATTAGCATATATAGCCAACTTTTGAAGAATGCTATCAGACAGATCGTTAATGATAATTAGAAAAAGCATAGGTTGTAGAACAGAACTTTGAGGGAAATCAGAATTTACAGAGTAACGGTACGAAAGGTGGTCATCGAGGACTTGATTTCCCTGCTTGACAAAAACACTTAATGCTAGAACTTCCAGACTTCACCAAAGATACCATATGACTTTATCTTGTGGTGAAGTCTAGGATGTCAAAGGCCTTATAGATGTTAAGTGCATTCGCCCTGGTTTCATCACAATCGTCAAGAGATTGATAGGTGTGTTCACAGATGATAGGTAGAGCATTGAACTTACCAGAAGAATAACCATAGTGATGATCAGAAAATAAAAATCATACTGATGATCAGGAAACAGATTACTAAATGACTTTAAGTGAAGAGTAACATGTGCGTTAATGAATCAAAGACCTTACTTATGATTAAAAGTAGACTGATAGGGTAATAATTACGTGGATCAGATAAGAATCTTTGGGACAACAGATGTTTAACTTCCACAAGAAGGAGAACAGGATTCCGAAACACATTTCTTAAACAACCTGTGGAGAGAGTTTTGGAGTTTTTTCTTTAGTACATTCTTCTGTCTCAAAGTTGAAAATTTGTTCAAATGGATTATTGAGAGTAAATCACAAAAGCTTTCCCAGTTTCCATGATAATAGCAAAACAATTTCCAATGGATAGGGGGCTCATGGGATGTGATGTTGATGATGCAGTCAATGCTAACCACTGGTCAGAGTTTCATAAAGAACTAGAAAGAGACGTCTTGTAGATATCAGGATCAAGTAGAGAAGGTGTCTGACTTTTGTGATCAGGAAGACGAGTCGGAGAGTCAGCGAATTGAGTTAATGATGAAGTTGTAGTTGTAGATATCAGAAATACTATTAGTTCTTTAGGAAGTTTAATGTGCTGGGCATTGAAGTCCCCTTATACAAAGATGTTAGCAGATAGGTGGATTATAAGTGCTTTGTTAATATTTTTGTAAATGGAGTTGATTACACTGCAGGGCTGTGTGGAAGGAGAATAGTATAAGCAGAAAAGATAACTGGTCGACTAATGAAGAGGGGGACGTAAACAAATGTAC
>JAUZNK010019137.1:7099-19362 GCA_035046665.1 Euphysa ruthae
TTGTACAAGCATGGTCATGAATTGTACAATGTAATTTATGTTTTTGTTGTCAGTTTTTGTACAAGCATGGTCATGAAATGTACAATGTAATTTATGTTTTTGTTGTTAGTTTTTGTACAAGCATGGTCATGAAATGGTGTTTCTTAATAGAAAGAGAATTCATGAAGGATTAATATACATTTTTCAAAAAAACTTAACAAACAAAAAACAATCCAATAAATGTGAATATTAAAACCAACCTTGCAGATTCATTCATTATTAGAGTCATTCATTATCTCTTTGCTCATGGGAGTTTCCTTATTAAATTTCATTAGAGGCTATAATTTCAAATTACATTTATATACCATAGATTAGATAGGTATATGGAGAATCTTGCAGTACCTTTGAATAACATCATTCTCTAATATTTTCTGAAACTCTGTAGCTATCATAAAATTCTAGAGACCATTGCTAGGCAGTATTATATTAGTTATAGTTCTCGAGTTTCTTAAAAAGATTTTCTAGTCCGTTTATTTATGAAAATTTATCTTCAAGAAGTTTTTCTGTATTCTCGTATAGCTGGAGGCAAACTTCACCAGTCAACTAAACAAGTAAACCACATAGTTACATATATTTTTCCAGAAAAGCACTTAAGGTGCATTCCCTAAAATTCAGTTGTTTTGTGTCATTTAAACATATGTTTAGGTGGTATGGTCTAAAAAATTTGAACTTTGAAAGTTGAAGTACAAAGTTATAAAGAGATAAAAATCATTAAACTCTTTTTTTTTTTACTTCGATAAACAATTGACTTAAAAATTTATTTCTTACCTTTATTTTTTACATTTTTTGCTTATATTTTAAACAACGGCTTTTTTCTGAAAGCCTTTTGACTTCACTAATTTAGTCGGTTAATTCTTTAAGGTCTATGCTACGTTGTCATCATCATCTTCATCATCATCATCATTATCATCAAAAAAATTTTGCTTCAATGAGTAATAGTGTTTTTTTAATGCCTGTTTACTGACTTAAGTTACAAAGAATGTCGGTTGAAAGATTTTGATTTTGGTCGACCAACAGATTTCATAGGTCAGCCGAAAGATTTTGTAATTCAGCTAGCAGATTTTAATTCAATAGATCTTATAGATTTTACTATCTAAAATTAAATCTCTAAAATTACTTTTGATTTTTTTACCAGGGAGTTAGTATCAATGTTTTCAGTTCTTTTAAAAAGTGTATCAAAAGAATTACGTGGTGAAGAGTTTGTAATCTTCATTGACGGGATTGATCAAATCAACAGTCAGGATAATTTACTAGACTGGATCCCTAATCAATTACCTAAGGTGAGTGTAATTTACTCCAGATCGAACTTTTACTTTGTAACTTCTGGTATTTTTCAAGGTTCTGTTCTGGAACCTACTCTTTTGCTAATTTTCATTAATGGTTTACCTGATAGTATTCTTTGTAAGCTTGCTATACATGTGGATGATACTATTTTGTAGTCATTCATGGGGAAGACAAAGAGGTTTTAATTACCTTTCAATGTGATAACACACTCATCTGTCCTATCATGCAAGCCACTTTAATTTCTTAGAGTTCTAGCCTTGTTTAGGAAGCTTGTCTAATCATTTGAACTTCTAATTGTTATCTATAAAATATTACTTTGCTACTGGATGCCCTTAAAGTCTAACTGTTTACTGGAGGACGTTTTATTAGACGTCTCTTTTATTTCAATGATAAGAGTTTTTGATTGTTTTGAATAATGTGCTTAATAGGCATGGGACAAGAAGCTTATTTAAACCAGTCTTTATTGCTGTCTGTTTTATAAATACAAAATTATATGAAAATGAATAATTCACTCTTGCAGTTAAATATTTTGATTATTCAAGGGATGTGTCGTCGTGATTAGTGTAGATGTGAGATCATCATTATTAAACCAACTATCAACTCACAAACAAATTGCAGATGTTATAAAGATTGGAGCATTTGATTATGCAGATAGAATTCTTTTAGTTCGCCAGCTACTGGCTCATCATGGAAAGGAGCTAGACGAATCAACATTTAACAACCAGGTAAGTATTTTTACGTCAATTATGTTGTATTTTCAAAAAATTTATTTTAGTTATAATTTTATAGTTTAAGAAATTTGATGCTCAATTTGCTTAAATTTTACAATTTGCTTTTTTTGAGTAAAATTTAAAAAATTCTCGAAAAAGAATAACTTACTTAATTTTAAATTCAAGCACAAAATTATAAAAAGCTAAGGAATAGAAAACGCGTGTAAAAAATAGAAGCGATTTTCAAACTTTATATCTTATTTCATTTTAGGCTAAATTCTATCTGAGTAAATATTATATTCTTATCGGTAAAACCAGTAGCTCATACTCTTAATTGGTTCCTCAAATGTGAGTCTGGAAAAGAAACCTATAAAGTGTGTGGCCAAATTTAAACTAAATTAATTATTTTGTTCGTTTTCTCAAAATATGAATTATGTTTGTAATTTTGTTTGATGACCAAAGAAGTTATCGAAAATTTGTCTTTCCTTGGAATGAAAAATATTATGCTTTTTACAATTTATTGATTCTGAGTCTACAAATTTTTTTTACAAATCATTGCAATGTTCAAAAAGCTTTTAAAATTTATCACAGTTATAAAATTCTTTTTCAAAATTTTTGTTTGTTTAATTATTGCTAACCTAATGATTCATTGAAATCATTAGGAATTTTTTGAGAAATTCAATGAGAAATTAGAAATGTTAAATGCAATAAAATTGTTTTAAAGATGAAGCATGTTACATCAAAACGTGAGGCAAATTCTCCAAGCTATCTACGCTTGGTCAGCGAAGAGTTACGTATGTTTGGAGTATTTGAAAAATTTAATAGTTTTGTGAAATCTTTGGCGCAATCTGTCGAACAACTTGTTACCTCACGCATAAAGAATATGGAAAATGAATTCACCTGCGATGTTGTTCGAAACACATTTTTACTCATGATCTATAGCAGGACAGGTACATCTCTCTACTATTTTCTCTCTACTATTATCTCACTAGTATTATCTCCCTACTATTATACTGATTCTTATTTTCATTAAACCTCACCCTAACAGGTGCATAGACTTATATTTTTTAGATTTGTTTGATTTCTGTAGATGCGGTTATGTCATGTAAACCTGGTGGTGATGACAATGATGGTTATTTATTTATGAAAAAGTCTTTCTTGTGACAAAATATGTTTAACTTTATATATACAGAGTATTAGTTTATTAGTGTATATTTTACTACAAAAAGAATGTATGTTTAGAAAGAAAAGGTATACATCCATTTCAGAAGGGCTTGACATGACATATATTACATTAAAAGATTTTGCTGCTATGGAATTCAAGATGCATTAGGCATTTGTCTCTTATTTATCTCTTTTGTTATTTAGGTTGATATATTTAATGTATTTTATTTAGTTGTTCTATTCAATTTATCTTGATTGTGAATGTGTGCTTATGTAGTATAGATATTAGAGATATATTTTATTACCTACAAGGATTTATTTGATAAACACTTATCAGAGTCTTTAAATAAATTACCATATTCATTGTTGATTAGGCTGCTGTGAACTAGATGACTAGAAAGTTGTGTTCATGTTTGCAAAATTTAGATACACCCTGTTTAGTTACACCTTATTTAGATACACCTTATTTATAGCCTTGTAGAAAATAAAAATAAATCTCTAAAAACTGTTACCGGCTCATTTTGAGCCTGGAATAGCTTTTAGAGACAGTTGAATTATTTCGCTGTTTGAAAAGAAGCATCTACGTTAATTGACTTCATCTGATAAAGTTGTTCGTTTAGATATCTTTTTCTCATGGTTGATATATGCCTTTTTTAAAAAACACCCTGTGTTTACAATAACCTCTTCTTTAGTTTGAAATTTATCTAGATTGTTATAAACTTTTGTAATCCCAAATTTAAACTGTTAATAAGATTCTTCCTGTATATATTTTCTGTACATATAAAATATTAAAAACAAAACAATCAACTTGTTTTACATCACAAATTATATTTCAGAATTGTTGATTTTTTTTGTGATTTAAAAATCAGGCAAAAGACAACCACATTAAAAATTATTTTTATGATTTTCAAACTTTCAAAGTTTTTGGGAACTTTTTATTACGTTTTTTATGTTTTACCATTTTGAATTTAAGGTCTGAACGAAGATGAACTTTTTGAAGTGCTCAATATGCTTTGGGACTTAAAGAACAAAGGATACACTCAAAGCATTCCTAGAATGCATTTCTTTAGAATGTGGCAAACATTGAAGATGTTTTTGAGAGAAATTCATCAAAATGAAAGGTATAGTCGTTTCTCCTCTTTAACAATTCTTTTCAGAAAAAGGAAAATTATGTCGGTAATTTTTAATAAAAATTTTGCTTTGGCAATTTTGCCTGGAATGTGTCACAAGAATTTTATTTTACTTAAAATTTTAAGCGTTAAATATTAGAAAATATTAGAAAATAAATAAATAAATACTATAAAATAAATAAAAAAATACTAGAAAATGGTATTTCTGAGATAAAGTTATAAATTTGTTATGGAAATTTGCAATCATAATTTTTTTTTTAGAATGGTATTGCACAGTCAGATTGTCAACATTGTCCAAAAGAATTATTCTTCATCAACTAGCGATGTCACAAAAGTTCATAATGTCTTTATCAGCTATTACCTTAAACAAGCTGATCCTATGCATGATGGAACTTGGATAGGAGGAGATGCAGGCGCTCTACAGGAGTTGTTGTATCATTTGGTAAGTAGACATTTTTTTATGGATTTCACTTTTGCAGATGGTAGTTAAAAATATTCAGTACATGTTACTTGGTTAAGTGCTCTTCCGTGAAAAAAGGTTTTGTAGATTGTAGAATTTTAATTTCATTGAGTATTGTAAACTACCAAAGGAAGTGGTTGAATATTGTAAACTACTGTAGGTTGGGTTAGAGTTAGGACTTCTATAGTTGGTTATATATTGTTCAACCTAAAATGTGAAAGTTTTAGAAGATATTTACGCCTTTCTATTGATCTAACCTAATGTTACTTAGCTTTGATTTGACCATTATTTCTTCCATTTTGCAATTCTTTGATTTCTTTTGATTTTGATTCATTCTGCAGTTCTTTGTAGATATTCAGTTGCTTTTCATATTTTGTATGCACCAGTGAGGCTGAGGCTAAATTAAATTTTAAACAGATCACTTTAATACTTGCGATTTTTTTTTGCTGACCGTCAATATTTTCTGATTTCCTATTTTCTTTTTTCTTTTAAGAGAATATTTTGTCTGCTTTTACCACCATTTTTCAGAAAGACCAGAGAAACTGTTATAAAAATTGAGAGATACTTCTTATACGTACTTTACCTCTTTTTAGTGCTCCCACTGAAACCAAAAATAATTTATAAGTCCATCCTCCTTTAAAAAATCTTGGTAAGAGTGAATGAAATATAAGTATCTGAAAAAAAGGTTTATATGACCTTTCCTTCATTTTTTTATTGTTCGTTTTTTGCATAGAAACCTACTCTAAAATTTTTGTTTCACTATCTTACTACAACCAATCTATTTTTTTTTTAGAGTGCATCTGGTGAACAGACGAAACTAAAGGATATACTTTGTAACCTATATTTCATTAACAAAATGTTAAAAAATCAACAATACAATAACCTTCTTGAACAATTTTCTTATTTAGCACTATGTAAAGAAAATGAAGATGTTTATGAAGTTCTTGAATTTCTGAAGTTCAACTCTCATATTCTAAAGAGGTGAAATTTTTATATAAAAATTTGCTAAATTTTTATTTGTTTTAGAAAAAGAAATGTACTTGGTATACACGAGACCTTGAAATTAACAGCAGCAAAAATTAATTGATGTAGTTATTTTGAGGTTTTCTTTTTATCAATTGTTGTCAATTGCACATTTGTTGTAAAATTTGTTGCCAAACTATGACAAGTTTGCAAACTTCTAATTTATTTAAAGTAAATTTTTTAAGTATTTGAATTGTACTGACTTGTATTGAACTGAACCACATACACTTTCTTGTTATTATGTAAAGGTTGCATATAAAAAACGTTATTAAAGTTATATTTTTATTATCTCCTTATACGGTTTTACGTCCATTTTCCACGCTAGCCTTTGTTAGACGGACATTTTATGTATGATATTGATTTATTTAAGTTATAGCCACAGTTGATAGTATTGCGCTATATTTGATTTTTTAAAAAATTCTAATAAACTAATTTAGTTTCACTTTTCATTCATTTAGAAGAAAATTACGTAATAAAAAGTGGTATTTACGAGAGGATTGTTAGCTAGACTGATTCCCTTTTGCATGCATAAAGAATAACGTAGTTGGGAATTTTAGATATTCGATATAAACATTTTATTGAATTATCTTTTTTATAGCCATCCAGAACTACTTATGCAACAAGTAATGAACTCAACGTGTGAACAGTTGATAAAACAGCTTGATCCTTTGAATATGGTTGACACTGTGAAATGGAGCAATAAACCTTGTTTGAAGTCGAGTGAATGCTCTCTCACAATTACAGGTATACAAAAGGTAAGGGCTTTTCTCATAATTAAGTTTTTATCTTTTTCTTGCATGAATAAATAATTAGAAAAGGAGTTATTAGATGTTATTGTTAACAAAAGAAAAATTACTTGAACGTTTTTGTTTGTTCTTCCATCTCTTAGTCTTTTCATTCGGCTGTTCATTCATCTGGTTTTACTGGGAAATACAACGCTAGACTTTTCTGATTTTTTGCATGAAGGTACATACCCTTAAGACTTAAAAAGTGACTATAGGTTTTTTTTATGGGAAAACTCCAATTCCAGAATATTAGAGTGTCAGATGGAGTCAAAAATGGTGAAAATTTAAAAAGGGCTAAAAGTGACACTTTTTGGCTTATAATTTTTGTTTCATTCATTAGAAGTTTCTGGAACATGGTAAAATGTCAAACTCAATATTAAACTTCAAATGCATACTGGGAAAACTCCCGTTTAGGAGGTTTGGGCCTAATTAGGGGGTAAAATTAGCAAAAATTTCTATAATTGTCGTTAAAATTGTTTAGTTATTTAAAACTGAATGAGAATTTTTAATTCACAGTTGTTTCTCTATATATATCGGGTGACCTTGGAGGTTTAGCGCTTGTTCGGAAATCCATCTATCACTTTTCCAAATGTTGTCGTTTTGTTATGGTGAAAGATGTCGATTCGCCGTTCAGGTGTAAGATGTCGTTCAGTCGATTACTCAAAAGATGTTGTTCTAAAACAGATCAAATTTTGTTTAAAATTTTTTTCAAGAAACTGTATTCCAATTTTTCAAATTTTTGTCCCTAAAAATAGCTTATTGGACATTTGGGTGTTTTATGGACCCTTGTACACTGGACCATAATTGGGAATAAATTTGATATTTTTGGTCTTATTTAACTTATTTAGCTCTAAAGGTTTTATTTAGCAAATTTTTTTTAAATTTCTCATTTTTATGACGGAATATTTAACATGAGCAGAACGGGCAAATTTTCTGCTATTTTGAAGACTTTGTTGACTTAGTGATAATTATATCTTCTTTTTCAGAGTGTGAACTCAGTCAGTGTTTCAAGAGATTACTCAATTTTTGCATGTGGAATGGTTGATGGCCAACTGGTATTGTTTGATCGCACAACTACGAAGGTGTGTACACTGTCCCTCTCTTCGATTTTTTTGAATTTTTACAATCCATTTCCTAGAAATATTTTTAATGTTTTCTAAAAGGGAATGGAAATAACATAGGCTAAAAAGCTATATATTAATGGTGTAAAATCTTGTGTTTATAATCTTGTGTAGTTTATAAACTATTCTGGTATGTTAAATTCAATGAGACACATAATTTATATTTAATAGTATATTTATAATAATGTTTAATTATGCCTGTGTGAGAACCTATTGATAATGATCAGGCATTTATTCTGTTGTCTTTTCTACTTTTTATTTGCTTTTATTTGGATACGCAATTGCTATTCAATTATGTTGTTTTTTTCAGGAAATACGAACTTTATTTGGACATACAACTGCTATTTCATCTTGCTGTTTTGCTAACTCTTCTCGTTTATGTAGTGCCTCTATTGATGGTGTTGTTTGTATTTGGGACATCCAATCCGGCTGCAAGTAAGCAGTTTGTTTGGGTCCTGGTTCTGATTTATGACCCCAAAACAACAAATATCAGTGTTTTATGAATTTACTTCGAAATTCTCTGATTGAAATTTTGAGAAATGTTATTGGGCCCAGTCCTCAGAACCCAAAATATAGTCGTTTTAGGCCTAAAAAAAAACATTTTTAGAATTTTATAAAAACCCGTTATTTTCTTAATATTTGGTGAAGTTGTTGGACATCTTTTAACCTGTCTGTTGAAAATTCTCGTTCCCAGGCCTTGAAATGTGTCAAATTTTATTAAAAAATTACACTTTTTGATATTTTTCAAGAAGTTTTTTATTCTGTTTTCCTGAGATTTTGTTTGGTGTTTAAAAATATTATTTATGATTACTTATTTTGTGTTTTGAACCCAAAACATGGTCATGTTACGTACTAAAAACGAAATTTCAAACATTTGTTAAAACCTGTTTATGATATCTTTTTTTAAATTTCGTGTAAAGTTAAATCACGAAGGAGGATATTTTGACCCAAATGATTTTCTGCCAGAGTCTCTCATTTTTATTTCTATAGGACAAGAATGTGATAATTTCTGGCCTAAAAGACCTTTTTTTGAATTTTTCCCAAAAATTTTAATGACTTTAAATTTACTTTAAAATTCTTGTTTGTCTGTTCTGGTACTAAGAATGCTCATTTTTTAACTGAAATTACATTACATTACTTCATTTATTTTTTCGAAGCGATACAAGAAATTTGACCCTATTGGCCAATTACCAAGATTTATTGTGGCTTTTCTCATTTTTAAAATTTTATTGGGTACTTACCCCTAAACTCTAAGTTTGTTCCAAAAAGTTTTTATTTTTTCTTTTTTTTTTTAGAGAAGTTTTCTGATGAATTACGAATTTTTATAATCATGGCAAAAGTTAATCTTTGTCCTGGATTTCTTTCTTAAAAATAGTATATTTTTTTCTCCTGAGATTGCCTGTACTAGAACTTTAAAATTTTATCTCTTTGTAATTATTATGTAGGGTGTCTTCGTCAAATAACCACAGGCGTGCTGTAACAGATTGTGTTGCTAACAGTGATGGGAAATTCTTCGTAACAACTTCACTTGATATTTCTAACCCAGCAATTCTGTGGTCATTGGCTGACAATAAACCTGCATTGCATTATACTAATGTGAGTCGTCCACTGAATTGTGCAGCATTTGATCCTAAATGTGAATCAAAAGTTGCATTGGGTGGCTGGGATAAGAAGATAATAATATGGGATACTATCTCTGGTAATAACGCAAACGTGAGTATTTAAAATTTCAAAATACTCTGCCAATCACAGTATTTTATTGAAAATTCTTTGTTCATTTTTCTTTTTTCTTCAAAAGTAAAAAAGTTGATCCATTCTAATTTTCACAACGTATTATTTTATAAATAATATATATATTTATAATATTAAATAATATTTATAAGATTTACATATCTTTTCTCGTTGTTCAACTGCTTTTTCATCAACTTTCATTTCTTTAGGTTTTCAAAGGTCATAAAAGTTCTATCAGATGTCTTGCTTACTCACCTTGTGGTACATACCTTGCTTCTTCGAGCTTATATGGGCACGTGATATTATGGGCTGTTAAAAACAGCTCTATTATTGGACAGATAGATCAGCTTTCTATTGAACGATTATGTTTCACAGAAAACTACTTATTTACCATAACTAAAAATTCTTCTATAAAGGTAAATACTAAGAAGAAGATTGTTGATGTATTTAAAGTGGACCATGTTCTAATATTCTAAACACTTTCCAGTATACCCAGATCCAACACATTTCATCTCCAATTTAGATGTTATTTTTTAGAGACTAAATATTAAATATAAAAAAACGTTCAAAATTTTTTTAGAAATTAGAACTAGCTTGTTTTATTTAAATGCAAAATTTAACTCTTTAGTAAATTGCAAGTTGCACTAAGTGTTTATGTTTACACTTGAAAATGATATATCGGTGTTTATATGTAGCATTACACTATAAGTTATGCATTCCATATTTATTGGATGAGAAATGATGCAACTGCTGTGATCGAATTCCAGATATGATTATTTTTTCTAATGGGAGTGGGAAAAACACCATGACTTTATGTTGTTAAGGCTGTTTATGACTAACTCAGATGTGGTAGTTATTATCTTTGTATACAAATGTGATGATTAATAGGCTATTAATTAGAAACAGTCTAACCATGTTTATATGTTCTATAATAAGTAAGAAACTTACCATTTGTTGCTAGGCTGTCTCTATTTATCTGTTGATTCTCATATGTGGCCATGTTTTCAATAGAAATGTGCTTTTGACTTAATTATTTTTTTATTTCCATTAAAAAAATATGAATTTATTTTATATTGTATATCACTAAATTATCTCTGAATTTTTTTATCAATTATTGTAGTAAATTATTAAATAATTAATTTTCACCAAATTTAAGTGTAAAATAAATGTAAATAAAGGTCAGAAATTGACATCAAAATTTTATGTTTAAAAATATTATTTTGGCATCATGGCCATTTTGGCATGATGGCAATTTTGAAATTTTATTTGGTTTCAAAGCCTGCTCCCCCAAAAGCTTTCATATTTAAAATGGCGGCTTTTTTTTCTTTTTTCACAAAAAAATATGCTCATTGTTCTAAGAGGCTGGATTTTGATTCCTTGAGAAAATAAATTGATTTCATGTCTTATTTTTTTGTTGTTGTTTACACTAATAAGGAATTATTAGTTTATCAATTCTGTTAATTTTACTTTCTTCCCATGTATAGCATATTGTTCCACAAAAACATTCTCTCGTCTTATTATTGTAATCATTTAAAAAAACATAATTTCAGGAAATTAGCTATATTTCCAGGACTAATGTCTTAATCTAGGTACATGGAATGGTGTTTTTTTAAATCCTAATTATTTCTTATTTCAAGTTTAAATTTGATTCATATCATATTTAAAAGAAATATGTATATACCAAAATTAATCAGCAATCTTTTTAGATTTGGAGTCGAAATCTTGGATCCTCAATTAAAAAGTATGCAAATTCAAAAATGTATGCAATGGCTGTAGCAGTGCATGATGATATGGTTGCTATTGGATACAATGATGGTAACCTTTCATTGTATTCTAAAAGTGGATGTCATCGTGACGTTAAGGCACATAAATCAACGGTTCGGTCAGTTTCTTTCATCAAAGGCATTGGTCATCTACTAAGTGCAGGTTTGTTGTTTTTTGTAGCTGTTTACCGTGTCCGGTACCAAAGTTATTTGGAATTTGGGAAAAATTTTATTTCTTTATTTATAAAACAATTAAAAACAGTTATTAAAAAAATTTTATTTTTGCTTGCTGAAATTTCTGGAGACTTGGTGACTAATTAGGCCTAAAATTATTCAAATTCTGCTGAAAATTCACAAAATTTTATAATTTTTTGTATTTTACTACTTTATAAATTTTAAATTTAGGACATTTTTATATTTAGTGTATTTAGAATGCTATTTATCGCACAATGTTATTTGTAAGATAAAAGATAAGTATATTTTCCAAATTAACAAAAAAATAAAAAAAATAAAATACCATGTAGTTTTAATATTTAATATGGAATAAATAACAAAAAATTTTTTAGTATTCTTGTTAACTTTATTAACATAGAGAGTCACTCATATAGCAAGAGCTGAACAGAAGGATTGACTTCAGATTTTTTAGTAAATACCTAGTTAATTAAAAATAAGCCTTAAATCCCCAAGACGTTGATCAATATTTTTCAAAAAATTTATTTTGCAATAAAATTATTGAATATATGATTTTTTTTGAATTTTTGGGCCATTTTGAAGTAGTTATTGAGGCTAGTCCCCAGAACCCAATACATTTTAACTAAAAAAAACATCTTTTAAATTTTATTTCCATGAGTTTATTTGTCGCTTGTGGTTGTTTTTTAGCGATTTTTTTTAGTGATTGTTTTTTAAAGTTTGTTTTTTAGTAATTGTTTGTAGTGATTGTTTTTTAGTGATTGTTTTTTAGTGATTGTTTTTTAGGGATTGTTTTTTAGGGATTGTTTTTTAGTGATTGTTTTTTAGCGATTGTGTTTTAGCGATTGTTTTTCAGCGATTGTT
>JAUZNK010019148.1:0-21259 GCA_035046665.1 Euphysa ruthae
AAAGTTTTGACTGTTTTCATTGCGGTAGATTTTCCATCTATTGCTGAAAGATTTTCACTTTGTAAGGATTTAGAGAGGTTGTCAGTCAAGAAGTATACAGTGTGTGCTAAATTTATGCCATAAAAAAAAGAAACGAAATTTTGTCATTTGATATCGGTAGCCAATAACTCTGGCTCGAATTTCACTGTTCAACTTTTCATCCAAAGACAAATCCCAAAGTTCAAGAGTGGTTTATAGTTTGCAATAATATTTCTCAATTTCTCATAGAGGTTGCTCTAACTGTCCAGCGGGTTGTACAAATTTTGGAAAGTGATACTTTCATAGAGATCATCATCTACGTATTCGATTTCTACATTTTGTTTGATTTCTCCTAATAGTTGCTCCATTTTAGGAGAATATCTTACTAAAGTTGTTATTTCACCAGCTGTTGCAGTAACATCTCCAAGAAGGCGGGATGATTTGGTTGTGTCTTTCATGGAAATGCTAAGGATGTGACCCTGACAATGATTTGCAATGGCTTTAGGCTGGAGTTGCCTTATTGGCAATTATTGAGTCGCGACACCACTTTTCATACCCAGTATATTGCTTGCACCGTCATTTGTTTGTCCACGCACGTCAGATATAGGCCAGTTAAATCTAACGAGTCCTTCTTTCCTTGCAGATACGATAGTGTCACTTCGTATATTTGGTATTTCATAAAAACCGAGGAAATCCTCATTTGGATTCAAATCTTCATCTACCCATCGTACACAAAATGTTAGTTGCTGCAGGTTCGAATTGTCGGTATACTTATCACACGTGGTAGCAAACATTTTACTATTATTGACATCATAAAGTTTTTTTCTCAATAATTGCTTGCCCATTATATTTAGAAGTTCGTCCTGAAAATTGTTATGCGTATATTTTTGGTACTACTTTCTCTGTGAAGAATTTTTTCCTTTACTCACGGATGCTCTTTAGCGCATAAAAGAAGCAACTGAGTAAAATTACTGTCGAATAGCAATTCTTTGACGAGCTGATGTTTGTAGACAATCTATAACCATAGTCAAATATTGCCGTTCTCTTTCTTTTTTCCTTGCAATTTCAGCACTGATCATTTCTTTTGGATCCTTACAATTCGGGATAACTATTTCGTGCGATAATTCTGCGATGTGGCATTTGATCTTTTCATGATCCTTAAAACACGATGGGGCCTTCTTCCAGTTTTTGAACCCTGTTGATATATAGGCTGGATCTTTACTGTATTCTGCCGTTAATTTTTATTGATGGGTATGACAATAAAAGCACAAGCCATGGTCTCTCTCTTGTTAATAATGAAGCCATTTGTAGTGATCAAACCATTGATACTGACATCGACGCTCACGTGATCCAAGTTTTTGTTTTTGGGAATTCAAAAATTTGTCAGGGCGGAACTGAGTATGTTTTTCCATGTGTGCAACAGTGTCCTTACGATTTACATTATTTACAACAGATTCTATGCTATGAAAATTATTTACAGAAGATTCGTTGATATTCACATTATTTACAGGTATCTCTTCTTGCCTATTTTGTGATGACGTCGACTTGAAAAACGATTTAACTGATTTTTGCATGTTTCCAAATTTACTGATAATCACCGAATCACAACCACTTGCACATTTATCAACTACTTCTATTAATACACAATAAGCTGTAAATAGAAACGAATTCTCTGTCGACAGTATTGTAAGTAAAGATTATACAAAAAAAAAAAAAATGACTTTATGGTATATGGTATGCTTATATGCTTCCTATATGCAAGTATTTTTTTATAAGAAACTGGTCAAAGACCCTAGTAGTTAATTTTTCTTAATTTTTTGTATTTACATCATACTAAAAGTTTCTTACTTGGTTTCTAAAGTTTACATCGTGTAACACCATATTAGAACGACTTTGAAACGAAAGGCAATTACCGATACACCTTAACCTGCAATATCTTTTTAATACACTGAGGGCCAGTCAATGGTAAGTATATGTAGACGACAAATGATAGGTGCAAATTAAAAGTGCTGTCTTTGTATATGTAGTAAAATTGAGACTTTGTTTTTACTTTCATTAAAGCTAAGTACAATAACAATGATAAAAAATAGTAAAGTCCTATTTGTATAGTAAGATAATCTCTACTCCGTTGACATCATCAAGGTTCATTTAGTCCTCTGAAACATCCTCGAATTCGACTCGATACTCGTTAAGGTTTTTGTTATACCATGTAGTTTTACCATGATTCATATAAAAACTTTACCTTTCTGTTCTTGAGATGGTTTTTTCGGATTCTATCTCCCCCTTCATTGATACTTTCTTCTACATTTTTTCGTCAGGTTCTTCATAATCCACAGACAGAATTTATTGATTACTTGACTCCGAATCATCAAATTGTCCTTCTGCGGTAGATTCTGACATGGGCTATTGCATTGGTTGATCCAAAGATGTTACTGGTAAACGATGAGGTACAGTGTAGTCTTTCAGACCTTCTGGTTGAATCAAGGAAACTTCCGAGCCATCTGCCGTTATTAAACATGCAGCTTTTTCAAAGCTGCGCCATATCGACTTTCAATAATCAACTAATTAACATTAGTTGTTTATATATAAGCTTCTTCTACCCAGTACGTTAGTAGGATCCTTCATATTTTTAGCTGTCAACTTTTTATAGGAGTTGCCAAACCACAGATCGATGTTATCATTATATTCTAACCAATCATCTTGGACTCTTTGTTTGATCATGCGGCCGATACCAAAATCCACTGTCTGCCAAGTATCAGTTACTCCAGTTGGTCCAAACCAAACAACTCCGCTAATTTCTCTGATTGCTTGGAGAAATTTGTGATGGTTGACTTGAGCGATGAGGTTATCACAAAACTGGACAAATTTTTCCCCACCAGGTGCTTTGGTTCCTTCTTTTAAGGTTTTCTTAACCCACTCAACATTGAACTGTGTTTCAGCCCACGAGTTTCTCTGGTCGATTCATGTTTAATGACTGACAAATCTTATCAAACAGGTGATTCATTGTCTTTTCCAAAGACTTCCTTTGGCAATCAACAACACTCTTGCCAGGCAAATTGGTTTAAAGAATTTAGCTGGCTCGATTATGATAAAAAGAAGGACAGTATTTTTTGTTTCATTTGTAAGCGTCATAAGGAAAAGGTCTGAGAGAAACAAAGAAGATGCCTTTCTTAAATTCGGGTTTCGAAATTGAAAAAAAGAATTAGGTGTTTTCAAAGAACACCAAAAATCGAAGTTCTACATTGCCGCCTTGACGTATGAAATGAGAGTTCCAAATTGCGAAAAAGTTCGCGTGAATAGACGATGTTTGCAAAAATTCATAAAAATTTTAAAGTTTCTAGGACGTCAAGGCTTGGAATTAAGAGGTGACAACAGCAATTTATTCAACTTCTGGAAATAAGATGTAAAGATTTCCGTGAACTAAGCAACTGGATGCAGAAGAAGTAATTTTCTCATGACATTCAAAATGAAATAATAATGCCCATGGTACATCAGATCATTCGCGAGGTATGTGGAAGGAATAAAAATCGATTTATGCGATAATCTGTGATGAATATACAGATATATCCAACCAAGAGCAACTAAAACTTTATTTGCGATGGGTAAATGATAGTTTCCGAGTGCGAGAAGAGTTCTTAGACTTTTACGAGATCACCAATATTAAGAGTGACACGATTGTTTGTGCTATTAAGGATATGTTACTACGAATGCAAATACCTCTTGACAATTATCGTGGACAATGTTATGACGGTGCCAGCAATATGCTTGGAAAGAAATTTCACTATTTTCAATGCCACTGCCATTCCTTTACTATCGAAGATGCTGATAACGTGAGTGGTGCTCCTAAAAACATTACAAATTTATCGACAACACGATGACATTAAGAGCCACCTCTTTCCAACGGATTCTGGATAACTACTTTCAGAACACAATTTGTGGATTAACAAAGGAAATCAAGTCGCGAATCATAGGATGTAATATTCAGATGGAACTTTTGAACTATATTTTGGCCTTAAATTTGGCACTTCGCTGGGTAGGGGGTAGGGGAAGGATGGGGGGTAGGGAAAAGGAGTGGAGGGCAGGAGAGCAGAGGGGATGGGGATGCAAGGAGTAGGGTTGCAGACGATTTTAAGCCCATGCACTTTGAAATTCACTCCTCCTGTCAAAAAACATCCCGGTTTGTTCTATGAGGACCTTGTTTCTTAAGCATAAAGTAAAATATATACTTTATTACCATAACTTAACTCTAGTCAGTTTAGCAGCTTACGTTTTTAAATTCAATCCTCTGACTAACAAAAATCATAAGACTAACAAAACTTTTTTGATGTTTTGTTAGTCTTACTTAGAATTCAATACAATTTCCTATTTGAAATAATCTATATGCTGTAAACTAACAAATATGGCTACTTTTGGATTAAAATTTTACAAAACTAGAAATCTCATCTTATAACATCTCTTGTCTCTTTTAACACTGCCAGTGGTTTTTCTCATTTAGTAATACCAAATCAATTTAATTTTTTCATGATATTTAGCAGGTAACATGGTGAAAGATGTACAAATACTATATAATTATCATATGTTGATAAATTGAAATTATAAAACTAGCTGGTAAAATCGTCATACTAAAATATTTTTTTTCGAAAATAGTACCTTTCCTGACATTCTGAAAATCTCTTCTGTTCTACCCTTATACAAAAAAGGTTTTTAATTTCTCTACAATAACTACAGGCCAATCTCACTTTTATCCAACAGTAGTAAACTTCTTAAAAAACAGATGTATTCCAGATTTTACTTTTTCCTCAAGAATCTTAACTGTTTTGACAAAACTTCAATTTAGGTTTCGATATAAACTTTCAACCTCTCATGCTCTCATAAGTATAAATGAAAAAAAAAAAAATCATAGAGTTCATTATTTTCTGAGCACCTTGGAATCCAACAATGATGAAATCAATATCAAAATCAAAGGCAAAAAAACTTTATTTTTCTAATTTTTTTAAATAACATGGTATTTTAATAGATTCAATTCTTTCATGGCAATCTCACATAGATGAACTTCAAAAAAAGTTAAACAGATCAAACAATATGCTATATAAAATTCGTTACTATGTTGATAAAACTATTCTTAAAAATATCTACTTCTCTATTTTCTTTTCCACTTGAATTACTGCTGACAAATATTGGGGCAAGCAGGAAATTATCATATCAATAAAATACTTTCAGTTCAACGACAATCTATTGCATTATAAACTTTATAAACTTTCAACCGTTTAGATCTGATACCTTGGAATCATTTAAAGAACTAAAAATTCCCTTACTTTGATCTATTGTAAAAACAGCCAATTTTCTTTTTGTGTTCGATTCTGTCAACAAAAATCTTCCATCGTCGATTTCAAATTTATTTACTGAAACTCAAATAGCTAATAACCATTTAACAGGAAATTTTATGTTCCTTCCCATAAAAATATGGTAAGTATTCTATCATTTATCAATGCATCTGTGATTGGAATAAATTTTAGAAATTTAGAAACGAATTTGAAAACTTTAACTCTATTTTAACTCTAACTAAAATGATTTCAATTCAAAAAATCGTCTTTAAAGTCTCTATTTAATCTTTGTTTTTAGTTTTTCGGACAAATATTTTCTTCTTTATTCAGTCGTTTGAGGTAAAAAAAAATCCTGCTAGAAACATATATTTGTTAAACCAAAAGACTTGAAATACATTGTCTAACTAGAAATGTTCTAATTTTTATGTTAAACGACTAGCAAATGTTTGAGTTAAAACTGAATCACAAATAAATTTAGCAGCGTTGTGTAAGAGATCGACACACCCCACTAAGTAGAGATTTGATCTCAAGCATCACATTACGTCGTTTAAAATGTTTTGTGATTCAAAATTGACTCTTTAATTTAAAAGTATTGTATTTTAAAACGAGCAGGATAAAAATTTACATTGCAACAAATTTATAAACTTTATTATTGATTTCAAAAAGATGTTTCATGAGAGATTCCGACGTAAAAAAACCATTGCAAAAAAAAAAAAAAAAAAACTGAATTAAACCACACAATTAAAAATTAAGACTGAGGTTTTGAAAAGTAAATTATATTAGCATTAAATTCTTAAAGATGCGTTGATGATGTATCGAATATTTTAAAATTAAATTTTAACTTTTGCAACAAATTTTTCATGGCCTTTTGAGTTTTATGGTTTTTAACATATTTGTAGGTATCCTAAAAGATCACAGGTACAATTAAAAATATAAAAACTAAAGTTCTTGACATTCAAGGAACCATAAAACCATAAAAATTAAAGTTTAGAAGGTTATTGGATTTTTTTTTTTTTTTTTGCTAATTTTTGACGTGAAAATCACAAAATTTCTAAGGGCTTATGTAATAATATATTTTCTGCATTGAAATCAATCGTTATTTTACAATACACTTCATCACTATTAAATACAGCTTGTAAAGCGTAAACCCAGTATAATATCATTAACGTTTTTTCCTGTCTCTAAATATTAAATTAAATTTTTCGATAGTGTATTACTTACATGAAGTTACCGTTGTTTCTATTTAAAAGATATGAAAATTTCTATACTCTGTCAAATACCTTGGTAGTAAATTAAAAAAAAAAAAAAAAATAAGAAAGAAGTTACTAAAAATCCCTGCATGAAGTTAGCCTTTTTTATTCTTAAGTTATATCAATCTTATTAAAATGATTTTTCACTGTTATATAAGATAAATGCTTCTTAAATAAGCTTGTATAGTTACACCAGCAAAAAAAAAAAAAATATATTATTCTAGTTTCAAGACAGAATATATTTTCAAAAAATGGTGAAAAAGATTTGGATAAATCTGATAGGGAAGTCAATGGTCTACAGCATTCCAGTCAAAAGCGAGGTAATGCGCTAGCTGGGAATCGAACCTTGGGCACAAGAATAGAAATCTTGTATGGTACCACTATACTACTAGCTCATATGAGAATGATCACAATTCCAAATAATATATTTATATTTGTATTCGCAGAAGAAAACTGCAACAGGATTCAACAAACAACAAATTTTCTTAGGCTGACAGTGATTAATATACAATAAAGCCGTAAATAGAAATAAATTCTTTGTCGACAATGTTGAAATTAATTTTTATTTGTTAACTAACAACAGATACATCATCTCTTTTGTCTTGATTGAATTATTTTCTGCTGTTCAAATATTATTGATTAAAAAATAAGTGGTCAAAAAATAGACAAGATTTTCGGCACTAATTTCACCTTAAATATCGGCCAGACTTTTCTGCAAAGTCAACAAAAAAAAGTTTCCTTATTATAGAGATACCCCACCAAATTTATGTTAACCTGTGTATGTTGCATATGTTTTCAAATCAAGGCTAAACGATTCCCTATTACTATTATTCAGGATGTGAATTAAAAAAATTTTTTTTTCAGCTGGTCATGGTACCTGCAAAGCAACTTTAATAATTTTTAGACGGTTATGGCAAAACTTGAAATTTAACTTACCCTGTTATATCAAAATTAATTATATAGCGCATTTGAGGAGACAAAAACAATATTAGCAGTGGCGGATTTATGGTACTGCGTGTTAGGCGGCCGCCTAAGGAGAAAATCATACTACTATTAAGGTGTATGTTACTTTACATCTTATAAGCCACAGTTTTGTGAGACGATAATATCACCCGCTACTTGGTTGCCGAAAAGAATCTGGCAAAAGTCTTCAGTCTTCTGCACGAAACGATACAACGTCGTTCCTACGTAACTATTATGTTTGATAAAATTCCAACAGCTTCACGGAGAAAACAATGTAGCTTTCTTAGGTGAGATTTGTAAGGATTTGTCTATTGAGGTAGGCTCTTTATGCATTCTCTCTGAGAAAAACCTATCTACACTAGTACATCAAGGTCCTCACAAGTGAAATGTTAGTGCAAACGCATACCTGAACGAAAATGCTAAACCGGTTAAACTTGTACCTATTCAGTAAGTGATAAACCACTTTTGTTGCATTATTTATCTAGAAGTAACATTTTTCCTATGTTTGCAGTGTTTATTTGCCTCCCTCAGATATTAAAGTAGCACATGGTTGTTAAAGCTAATCCATTGAACTACATATAATGCTGTACAATATCAATGTTAGTGTTCATTTTTTAATGTTTTAGCTATGTTCTTATCAAGTTATCGAATAAGTAAACAATCATTTGTTTTACTTATTACTCCGCTCTCCTGCCATATAAAGCTCGATGATATGTTTTTTTTTGCAAAATATTGTGCAAGTCATTTTTACTGTGGTTTGTAAATCTATGGTGTAAATTAAAACTAAGCTTTTTAAAAATTATATATGCCATTGCAAAAGCAGCTAAGCATACCATATTTGTTTACAAAATGGTAGGTAGCTACCATATCTATCAAACTCAAAACATGTTTGTTTGTTTGTTTGTAAAGTCGTTTTATTAAATAATTTTAGATCAAATTCTTCTGGTAACTGCGTCTAAAGCTTAGTATTACTAATTATTGTAGGAAATAATTCATTAGTTGATGGTTTACAGGTTTTTACATCAACAGAGTTGAACCACAAAGCTATATTTTTTTTTCAAACATCCAATATCTATTGATATAGTGAGCAGTGGTTAAGAAAAGTTTTTTTTCTTTGAATAGCATTTTGAAGATGACGTTGTCTATATCTATTGTGTATAAAGATATCACTCAAAATTTAGAGTGTGTTCGGTCAGAAGTAATTAATTAATAACTGCTCTGAGAGAATCGCTGGTCTTCTTCTTCTATGTGTATTTTAGGTCTTTCGTCTTGTTTATTCGCGTACTTTTTGATATTACCCAAAATTTGGATTAGATCATTTCTATTTTGCTTTTAAACGAATAATAAAACCAAAGGTTAGTGAGTTATAGCCAACAAGAAATGAACAAAGAAATTTTATTTTCTCTCGTGAAGGTCGTTTATCATCTGGAATTAATTTTAATTCAAATCATTTTGTGCCACTTGTTGTGTATGATGGTACCTAAAGGCTCGCATAAACGAAATTCTTTTCCTGTTATGTTGCCATCTAAAGCAAATAAGTTCGCTTCAGCTCCAACTAAAGCAAACAGGCAATTGTGCATTGCTTTTCCACCCTGCAAAGGTATTACTGAGGCACCCGAGACATCTCAAGTAGGTTCATCTGCTAAGGATGATGTCAATGATTATGCCAATGGAAATTCGACTAGACCTAAGGTAACAATCCCACATTTGCTTGTCGTAAAATCTGATGAGTTTAATGCTGAAAATTTTTAAAGAGAAACGAAACCAGTTAGAATTGAACAAGAAAGCATATCGTCGAAAAGTAATCCATTTAGTAAAGTATGAGTTTGTCCAAGAGGCAGTTCTTTCAACTTTCTACCAGGCAAAAACAACCAAAAGTTTTCCTTGAAATGGCTCGAAAAATTTATCCAAAAATCTGAAAGCACGTCGGTTTCTGCATATCATGTGTATTGTTTGGAGATGATTCTCCCACGAAAAATAATAAGATTTCTGTTTTACGTAGAGAACCACTTATAAATTTCAATGGTGGTTTTTCAGCATTGAGATGTCATTGTGATCCAAAAAAGATGGCATGCATTCTTAAAAGCAATGTGTTTTTAATGAGCTTATAAAACAAGTTGATGGTGATACCGAACCTATTCATAAAATCATTGATCAAAACACCATTGCACAGATACCTGACAATAAGAAAAAACTTGTACCAATAATCTATATTATTATTTTGTGTGGCCGACAAGGTCAAAACGATTCCCAAATTCATCCAGAAGTCGCTCAATATAGTACTTCTGGTAATATTGGAAACTTCATAGAGATTCTTAATTATCGTGTCAGAGACGGTGATAATGTTTAAAATCAATTAAGAACACGCATGAAAAATGCCTATTATCTTTTTAAAACAATGCAGATTGAAATTATACTCTGTTGTGGAGAAGTCATTTCTGATAAGATTATTTCAAAAATCAAATCTGCCAATTTTTTTTAAGATGATGTTTCAAGCACATCACAAATTTCCTAATTGTTGCGTTATTTTAATGATTTTAGAGCGCTGTCCTGATAAAAGAAAGAAAAAAACAAAAAATGTTTGTCGAACTACGTGGCTTGAAAGAATAGCTGTTTTAGATAAATTTCAGAAGTTCTACATTCCAGTAATGACCGTCGGAAGTTTGGGATGGACACGCAAAAAACTTTATATTTTATTGAAATTGCTTACTATCTTTGAGTTTATTTTTTCTCTAGTTGTGATTAGGGCTGTTTTTGATGAGACATGTAAGTTATGTATGTTAAAATTGTAGCAGGTTTGATATTAAAATTGGTAGAGATTTAATCCGCTCTTTGATTAGTCGAATAACTGCTATTAAAAATAACATGGTTGGTTGTTACGATAAGTGATATTATGATGCTAAACTTATTTCTGAACAAGTAGGAAAAGATGAATGTAGAAGAAGAACCATTGGGAAACAAGTCCACTATAATAATCATCCAGCAGAAAATATATCTGATATACTGAGATACATACTTTAAACGAATATTAACCCTCCTTGTGGCTGACCACTTAGATGTTGCTCTTTCTGATAGATTTGGTGAAATCCGTGGAACAAAGTTCCACGGATTCAGTATAATCCCAGTCAAAATATTTTCTTCACTAAATGACCCAACTGAACAAAACACATGGAGGGAGAGATTTAAGGTTTTTACTGATTTTTTTATGAGGATCTGCCAAATCCTTTGGCCTTATAAGCAGTATGTGGGCTTTCGGAGAAATTGAACTACTACTAATGACCCTATCCTAAACAATGATACAAATACTCTGAATTAAATTTCATGCATCAAAAATTTTGCCAATATTCTTATCTGTCTGCAGTTATTAGCAACTTACCCATAATTTACTATATGTTTGTTTGTTTTCTGTTTGAACCTCTGGGTTGGTGTTTGCTCACCCGTAAGTTACTATATATATATGCTTGTGTTCTGTTTGAACCTCTAGCGCGGTGTTTGCTCACCCGTAAGTTTCTATATGTATGTTTGTGTTCTTTTTCAACTTCTCACTTGGATTTTTATACTGGATCCACACCTGCAGCGTAGTTTACCCAACACTAGTTATATATTATTTCTTTAAAATGTTAAAATATTATCTTCTGAGAGCTGTAATATTTGAGTAAAGTTCACAGAAGTATCTGTTATTTCTTGTACTTTTTCATTTTTAAAATGGAGATATACACTTGTGAAATGTTTAAGCAAATGTTTTTAACCCACCTTTCTATCGGTTATATTTGATTATTTGAACAACAACTTACATTGATAATATATTATTAATTTTTTCATTTAATTTGCAGAGTTAATGTGTTTTACACGTCATTTGACGGAATTGATCGATTGCCTGAATAAAATTATTAAATGTAACAGGATCTTAATTCAAAACTGGCATGCTTTTTTTATGATCAAAACCTTATCAAGGCGGACGGTTCTTTTCTCCTGTCAAATTAAACTTGTAAAAAATCTTTTGGTTTTTAAAATTATGTTACAGTTTTAAAAAAGAAATGAAATATTTTTTATTTAAATGTGTTCAAAAGTATCTGTGCACATTTCATTTGCAGAGTTTATAGATAAAATGTCGTCTTACACTTTGTACCCATTTTATCTATTATGTACATGTTTGTTGTTAATCCAAGATTGAAAATGTGTAAGAAACGTTTTGCTAATTGATCGTGTATTTATCTGTCAAATGCTTTCATATGCTTCTGCCAAAAAAATCTACATGTGTATAAGAAGGAACCTTCATGTGTTTTAGAACTAATACCTTCCAGGCAGATAGTATTCTTCAGGTTGGATAAATTAACGAAAGCTGTTTTTTTATGTTTAGATAAAAGTTCATTGGAATTTAAGAAAAAAATGTCGTAATTTTTATTAAATCTAAACCACTGTTCACAGAGAATTTTATTTAAACGTTTAACAAAATATTCATTAACATTCCATTTGAATGTAAATCAAATTGTTTTAATATTTAATTTCGTGTCTCTACAAAGACGGGTGTCGTAAACTGTGAGTTAAATTTAAATTCATTTTAAATTGAAATATAATTTTAATTACAAACAATATTTTTATCACATTGTATACGATATACCATAATATAAAAATTTTGTCGAAACCAAATCAAAAGTAATTTCAATAAACAGAAAATTTATTTCTGTTTAACTATAGCTTTATTGTATATTAATAACTGGTCAGGCGCGGAGCGTGAAATCTTAAAAGTGGGGTCGCATTGAATAATGTAGGGGAACTCTCCCCCATCCCCTCCACTCCCCTCCCATCCTCTCGCCTTCCCTCCCCTCCTCCACCCATCTTCCCTGCGAAGAGCACCTTCGTTGCGCGAGCGAAGAATTTTTTTTCGATTTGAAGATACTCGGATGGCAAGAGAAAGGACTTCCCAAAAATATTTGGAAGCGGAAGTTGCTATTTTTTATCAATAATTTTATCATGTCAGACACCTCGGTTTTGATTTGCTCAACGATTATCGCCGTCTGCTTATAAAAAGAAAAATTTACCCAGATAATTCCACATCGTTAGAGTTTATTATCCAAATCAGCTTCGTGCATGAGGGGTAAACCTATCTTTTAACCCTATTTTTTTGTATTTAAGATTCACATCGCTTTAAAATGAAATATTCTTTTGTATTCAGATTTTTTTTTTATAAATCTAAATCTTTTTACAGTTGTACATATGGGAATATCGTAGGCATCAAATACGGCAAAAGAGTAAAAATTAAATAAATTCTTCCTTTAAATAAATCAAAATTTAGCGTAAAGATTGTAAATAAGCGTAATTCTATTGCCCTAAAAGTAATTTTAAGCATGTGCGTATTCTAATTGAATGGTTTGAATTTCCTTTCCACAAACTACATCCTTCGGCATCACTCGGGTATGAAAAAAACGATCTCTTATGAAAAAAAGTATTTTTGATCCTCAAATAAATACCGCACCTAAACACTGATTCATTATTTAAGTTTAACTCATAATTTCTTAATATATTTATTTACATGGGGCAGAATAGAACATCTCAACAATGAATTATGTTTACTCAAATATTAAACTTTCGTGGGTGTAACTTTATAAACAAATCAAGCTTTTTCATAGTTATTTTTTCTATCACGATGGATGTTCATAATTACTAATGAGGTCAATCTGCTTGTAGTCATACTTGATCGTAACCAGGTTCGAAGACTTCTCTTAGTAGAGAAACTTCTCTCGCACCCTGTTGATTTTACAGGTGAAGTACAGCCTAACTTCAATAGGACGAATAAGTTTGGAAATCTCAATTCATCGCATTTTTAAATTAGCTTTGCCAATGAATAAGGTCGGGAATTGGGATCGCATTTGTAATGTCATAGCCTTATCTCTTGGTCATCTATATCTAAATTAGGAAGATCGTCTTGATATTGATTCAATAAATCATGAAAGGTATTTAAAACCAGATTGCCTTCAACACTACAAATAACTAATGGAACTAAAATTAATAGTTTTGAAGCTTGTGCAGAACGACGGTTAAAACGTTTCTCTATTTCAGTAATAAAACCATCTAACAACGTGATTGCCAGTACTTTCCGATAATAATTTTCAACAGATTCAGCTGGCACTTTATAACGGTGTGCTTGTCTAGATACAGTCTTGGGAATTACAGTTTTGACGCAAAGAAAAAATAGCTAAACGTGTTGATTGTTCGAATATTGAAAGAAATTTAGTTTCGATGGTATCGCGGATATACTGCATACCCTTTTTGCACGATCCCACTTGATTGTATGCATCAACAACATCTATAGTACGGCCTTGAAACTTCTGCGTTACTTCAGCTAATGAATGCAGCAGTCGATATAACGAAATAATTTCAATAATGAATTCGAATTCAGTTAACGCCTTTAAGAAAGAAGTGGCTTCCCTCTTAACTTTAGGGTCCCAACCCTTTGTGTAGATAGTGTCGAGAGATTCCATTTCGATATGAGTTGAATTAATTACTTCTAATGTCTCTACTGTGAATCGAAAGGCGAGATAGAAAAGCATAATCTCGCTGAGACCAGCGTGTTTTACATATACTTACTAATACCTTTCTCTCACCAACTTTCCATGATTTCTAACAGCTTTTCGTGCTTTGGTGAATAATTAAAAGAATTATTGTGACAGACGTACATAATGCTAAATTGTCGTTGACTATGGATAGCTTACACGAGGTAGATAGATTTAAATTAAGAGTATGCGAGTAGCAGTGTCCTACAACTGCGTTTGGTGATTCTTTTAGAATGAAAGATGCAGCACCTTTTTTCTCTGACTGCATGTCTGGTGCTCCATCGTAACATTGTTCCCGATATTCCCTTACATCGATACTCGCTCTGTTAAAATTTGAGCCTTGTATCTTCAATATGTTGACCAATAATTCTTTCTAAATCGACAAACTCCATAAATACCTCACAAATATCCTTATCGCAATTACCATATCTCATACCAATTTATTTTATTTCGTACTTGCTTGCAGTCACTTCGTCAGCTATTATTGAATGAACACTTGCTAATTTTATCTCATTAATCAACCGTTTTTGAAAAATTATATTTCAAATAACTTGAATCAATCCATTTTGGCTGTGGGGGCTCATGCACGTAATATCTTTGCGAAATGGAAATGTCATATGCTCGTCTAATTCCGGATAATATAAAGTAATTTCTCTTAGATTAGCAGTAAAATTTCTGTCATTCATTTTGTCATTTTTTTCACGAACAGTTTCTCTGTGACCACGGAACGCTAAACCTTGGCGTCCAAGTAAATTTACTACACGCGCAAGTGAATTAATTAAACGAGGATATTGCTGAACACGATCATTTGAGGTTGTATTCACTTGGGCTGGAATAATAGGTTGAAGATTTTCATACTTTCCATGATACACATTGCTTGTTGGGATGATCCTTCGTGTTATGTTTTGGCAACATGTCTCTTTTGCTTTTCGAGTATGTTGTACTAGTGTCTACATCTTTTGGTCACAAAAGATTTCAGTCCATTACTTTTATCACTTGAAACAAACAGTGAACAATTTATACAATATACTGAATTATCGCTTTTGTTATAGACGAAGCAGTCTTTAAGATAATCCATTTTGCACGATCTTATACACCCATGCATCTGTGATTTTGGTAAGTCAAAGTTATTAGCTGGCTTAAAATGATTTGTGAGAATGAGATACTTGTTATGCACATCATGGACAGAACTTTCTTTGAAGTGCTGGATGGCTGAATTCTTCTTGTAAATTTTGATAATTATCGACGTTGTTCGTTGGATTTCTAAATGCAAGACATTTATGCTTGAATGTAGCACAAAAATTAGACCACGCCGAGAACTTGGAAACGTCGAAATTCACGTAAACTTTCGAAAGTTTTATTGAGGCAAAAGGCTGAGGTAAAATTTCAACTAATTCTCAATAGGTGTTCACGAATCATTAGTTTTACTGCACATGATTTTCCACCTCCAGACGAAAAGCAACCCAATAATCAGTTCTTAAGTTCGTTGACATCACGTAGTTCTCCAAATTAAACATATGATGTGTGCATATTGAAACTTTTTCCCCTGTCTAAGAGGCTGTTTATATGAAGGCGAACTGGCCTGGTTGACCGGGCTTGCCCGCCTAGCTGAGATCTCACTGATAATGTGAAATATACAGTTATGCTTATAAGTTAACCATCTAGCCACGCCTAAGGGAGATCTCATTCAAAGTTGCCAGGATCTCGGCTAAGCAGGATGGAATTTTATTATGCAAATAGACCAGCCTGGTCAGCCGAGATGAGCTTTTTACTAATGCGACCGCGCTAAAATATATTCTATCGTTACGGATCTGCTGCAAATTTTTTCCAGTTCGAGGCAAAGAATTCAATTTTGAACAGCCAGGAGAAATGTAAATAAATATAATTTGACTTGAAAAAATGAATCAATATGGCTTACCGAAAAAACCCAGTTATGTTTTGACATCTCTTGGTAGCTTTCTAATTTCTTTCTCTTTTGCTTCTCTTCATTGTTTTTTGCTAGGTATCTCAAATCAAAACTTTAAAAATTTTAGAAACAAACATACTCATGCACAACACTATTTATTACTCTTGCGTGGTCAAACCTCCATAATTATACGACGTATATATCTCATTCCGTTTAACAGTTTTGAGCATTCCGCCGTACTTTGTTTATGTTCAAATATTAGTCAATCAAATTGAACATTTGATTTTCAAGACACTAAAGTTTTTTTTCTCTAAATCGATCAAAACAAGTTTTCTTTTTATATTCCAAATCAAAAGGGCGATTTTACGAAATGGGGGGAGGGGTGTGAGGGAATGGTCTTACACACCCAACGACCCACCTCCCCCACTCTGCCACACGCTACGCGCCTGCTGGTAGCGTAAGAAAATGTGTTACTTGTTCAATTCTGTTGCAGTCTTCTTCTATCATCAATGACCATGTACCATTTTTTAAACTTTGGTTTATCAACAAGCTTGCCATGTTTTCGCAAACCTTTATATATTGATTTTACCTTCCTTTTGTATTTCTTTTGTATTGACTGGTGACCATTGCGCCCGTGCCGTATTACACCGATAGTCAAATTGCATAGTTGGTGGATTATCTATGATACAGAAAGAATACTTGCTTTTAAAGGAACTTAGGCTACTGTTGAGTTAGCTAACATAGTTGAACAAAATTAACTCTTGGCTTTGTTTGATATTTCCTTCACCAGATTTACTCAAAAAGGTTATAGAAGTTAACGTGGCCTAATGAAAGTTATCGTTTTAAAATCATTGCTAATATCATCGTTTACCAATCAATGAAATGGCGCCATAAAATTTGCTTTATGTTATTCTAAAGATACCGAGTTTTGTTTCAATCTGCTGAATGAAAATCTTAAAATTTAATTTAATTATAAAAAAATTTATTTTGATTATTTTGATAATCAACTTAAATATTTTATTCTATATTAAGAACGCCTGTTAATGATTCATGGACTTCCTTTTATAATAATTACATCTTTGATAAAATAAAATTTAGATGTTATTCCAATTAATTCTTACCATTTTTGGTGGTTGATACTTTTGAAAATGACTTTTGCTAAAAAAAAAATATTATTCGCAATGATTGCGCCAATCATTGTCGTTTCACGTGGTGCATTTTTTTTCCTCTAAAAAGGTACAGATTTTTTATTATAACATCTTTTTTACAGTATGGTGTACCAATTTAACCTTAGAAACACCCTTAACAACGGGATTAGCCTGATATTAATCTTGTTTTAACACCAGTATAACTGGTTTTTTAACCTAAAAAGCAAGAGAAATCTATTCTGTTAAGCACTTCACGTGTGTTTCTTCCATTAGGTCCTTTTTTTTTTTGTGTTTTATGTTGAAAATATTTAATGAACTTTCTCCTGATGAGATGTTGCGGAAATCTGTCCACAGTCACATTCGGAATGCCAGCGAGTCTTGAATAAATTGATTTGGATGAGTCGTAAAAAAGACCAACTAATCTTGGAGTTGTCAAGAAATAGTGTCATTCTTCAATTTAATCAAAGATATTATAGGGTATTAAAGGAATTTGAAGCGTTTGGATAAGATAGCGGTGTTTGTTTTACCAAATTAGCACCAAAATCAAGTCGGCTTAAAATTCAAACAAAAAAACTCGAAACCGGTTAAGGATAATAGAAAGAGACTGAAAGCCTTTAAAAAAAGGTCTACTATATCATGAAATTCAGAAAGAAAGCGGTGAAAGTTATTTAAAAGGGGGATTCTAATGTTTACATTGTTTATAGATTTTATTATGTGTTTTTCTTTATTTGATATTTTAAGCATACTAACAGCACTACTTAATGGGAAATAATCGTAATATTCTGAAATTTTCACAATTGACTCATCTAATTATGTTGCATTAAGTAAGGTTTTTTTGTTTGAGAAAACCGAGTGAAAGTAGTCAATTAAGACTAATAAAGTCTCAAATACGGTAGATAATTTGGAACTCAGGTGGTTTAGGTGTATAACTTCTAGACATCTCGAACTATCAAAGCTTCAAAAAAAAAAAAAAAAAAAACTCACGTATTAGAACAACTGTCAGACATTTATATCTTTACATGTTAAATATTTAAATATTGTATTTCTTGTGTGGTTAGCTTTTAGTCAATTATGACGAATAATCAGCGAAAAATGGCCATTAATAAAAAAAAAAAAAATTATTATATAATAGGTAATACATGAACAGGTGATGATGGCAAAAATTCGATTGAAGAAAATTTTTTTAGTATTATAGTAACCACCTTAAATTCTGCTAAAATTATGTATTTCTGGATTTTGATTATATGCAGTATTTATTTAAGGTGGCCGGCCCATAAACAAAAAATTAAAAGTTAGAATTACATTTCGTCACAACTTTTTTCAGAATCTACACGAAAAATTTTTATATACAATGTGATCATTTATTTCATCAAAGCTTATATAACTAATGGAATGATGCTCAACAGTATGCTCAAAATGGCTGAAAAGTTTTGAAACTTGATATCTAACCATCAGAAATTGATAAAAGCTCGAATTTTCTGGAAAGGTAGATAATAATCGTTAAATTCATATGAATGTGAATTATAAGTAAAAAAAAAAAAAAAAAAAAAAAAAAATGTGCCAAAACAAAATGGTGGATAAAAATATCCATTATTGGCTAAAAACCCGCCTTCGGTCTAGAGAAAATTTATCATTAAATCGAAATGAAATATATAAATGATCTTCATTTAAATGAATCTTCAAATACTGAGAAATAAGTCGTTCAAATTCCTGCTAAAAAAATTAAAGATCAAAGAAATTTTATGTTATGATGTCGCAAAAACGTTGTGTCAAGCAAAATATTAATTTCTTAGAAATCATGTTTCCAAAAAGCTCAACAAAAATATATATCGAAAACCACCAGGAACATAGGCACCGGTATTTTTTTTCTCACTTTCGTTATCTACAAGTCTTTTCTTAACTTCCCTTAATCACTTTTTTCTCTTTTTACCATCATCAAAGGATTTGCGGGTTGCGGCATTGAGGCTAATGTACAGTAAAAAAAAAACCTCCATTTTGAAAATTTGGGTTCATATAACCTAAAAATAACTGTAAATAAATCAAAAACATAAAAAACAACATTTTAATACTTTAACATGTTATGTAAACTAAATTCTGTTGAGTTTTAGCTCAAAAATAAAGTCGCCAAAAGTCAGGCAAAAATTCAACTCTACTAAATAATGTTTACTTTCCGTAAATGAGTCAACATCACGTGACAATCAATAAAAAATTTGATTGCGATGTTATATAGTTGTAAAGGTGTGAAAAGGGCGGAAAACAAGCTTTTTATTGTGTTTCATTAGGTTTTGTCCTTGTAAATTCATTGGGCAAAAGATATCGCTAAGAGTGTTGCTAACAAACTTCAATTTTGGGACTATTTCAGTCCATAAAACTTTGCCAAATGACAGAAAAAGGATATACCTTGCTTAAGCACTAAAAAAAAAAAAAGAAAGAAAAAAACTATAAATTTTGATTTTTTTTTTGGTTTTGGGCCACCTTAACTATTTATGTGAGTTTTTTTGGGCTACAAGAACGACCAGAAAAAATTATCAGGAGCTGAAGTAACTTTTTTTGCAATGTTTAAAGTCACAGTAATTAAAATATTTTGCATCCATAAAAGGTATACAAACATATTTAAAACATGTTACACATTTATTATCTATTTCTCGTGTCATAATACTTCAGGAGTTGTAAGTTTCGTTTTGTAATAAATAATGTTAATCGCCATATCAAAAATTATTTTCAGTTTCTAAACTATTTTTAGTCCTAGTTCTTTTCTCTGATAAAAAAATTAACGTTAATAATTAATTATTTATTTCAACTTGGCCACACCGCCAAGAGGTAGCACGTTTTCCTATAATATTGCCTTGTCATGGAAAATGTCGTGGGTTCAATCAAATTCACTCGAAAACGAAAACATTTGTCATCGATTGTTGTCGTTGCACAAAAGGGAGCTTTAAATTGATGCATTGCCTGATTCGATGATAAAATCGTTCAGGTCTTCTTCCGAATTAAAAATGTTCATAATCGAACACAATTAATCTAAAGTCAGCTTTTTAATAAAATTTGTTTGTGAGTTATGAGAGAATATATTTTTTTGGAATTCTAATAAAAAAATCTCGTTTTGTGATATCTAATCGGGGTTTAACTAACAGTTTCAAAATAACAAAGCAACAAATCTATTACTATCTGCTACTCTTTTTAAGGGACTATATTTTTATATGCTGGAATATTGCATACGAGCCTTTTTTAATTTTGCAATTGTCAACTATGTCTGATTGCAACAGCTTAACTACTAATCTTTTAGCAACCAAGACTATTTTATACTAAAGTTCTTAATATAAAAAATGTCAGGTAAGTTATCGCAAGATTTACTGATTCAAATATCCTCCTATAAAGCATATAGAGAACCAAAATATCTACTGATCTAAAGATTCAATGATGTAGAGATCCACTAGTTAAAAAATCTATTCCTCAAAAAACCATTATTCAATAGATCCAAATTTTGATTGATCTAAAGTTCTACTGATTGAATACTCCAAAGATCTAGTGATTCAAAAATCAACCTGGTAATTACATCCACTAAATCAAATATCCACTGAGGTGAAGATACTGGCTGAACTAGAATCCGCTATTCATTGGTTTGTGCACCTGATGAACCAAATATCGCATAATTCAAAGATTTACTGATGCATTTATTCAATGACTTATAGTTCTACTGGTTCAAAAATTCATTTGATATCTAGATCTATCATGCCACTGATTCTGAAATGCTTGCATACAAAGATATTCATATCCACTGGTTCGCTAATTCACTGGTGTAAATGTTCTTTGGTTCACTCATTTAAACATACCTTGATTTCTTGGTCAAAACATCTACAAATCCAAAGGTTTGTTGTTAAAAAGTTACCAGATCCAAAAATCCAAAGACCTGTTTATTTAAAGAGCAACTCATCCAAAGATCTAGCAATCCAAACATACCTGGATCCAGGTATCTTTGACTACGAAAATATATCAATATATACACAGAAAATTAAATTGTAAGTAAGTAAGTATCTTTTCTGCCAAACAAATATACAGTAAGCAATTAAACACGGAAAAAATAAAAACTATGATA